>PVJX010017154.1:0-38914 GCA_004027295.1 Dolichotis patagonum | reverse complement strand
GGTGAATGCCCACACTAGAAAAACATAGAGGGAGATCAAATAAATAGCCTAGTACAGCATGCAAAGGACCAAAACAAACACACAAACAAAAGGCCAAATCAAAAACAAGGAAAATATAAAAATCAGGGCAGAAATTAGTGAAATTGAGACTAAGATAACAATACAAAAATATATTAGAGAGCTAGTTCTTTGAAAATTAAATAAAATAGATAAAACTTTAGCCAACTTACCAAAAATAAGAAGCAAAAGACACAAGTGCAATTAGTGTTGAAAAAGGCAAAATCATAATGGATACCAGAAAAATCTAGATTGTAACTATTTTGACAAACTGTATGCCAATAATATTGGAGAATTTAGAAGCAATGGAGTTTCCTACATACATATTAATTATCAAAACTGAACTAAGAAATATAAAAACTCCAAATAATTCATTAACAGACAGTGAAATCAATAATAATAGTGCTAATTACCAGCTAATAAAAGCCCAGGGCCCAATGAATTCACCACCAAATTCTACAAGAATTTTAGGAACAACCTAACACAAATGATCCTTAATTGTTTAATGATATAGAAAGAGGAGTATTTTCAGATTCATTCCTAGAAGCCAGCAGTGTCTCGATTCCAAAACCAGAAAAGGATCCAACCAAAAGACAGAACTACAGGATAATATCCTTAATGAACTGGATACAGAAATCCTCAAGAAGATATGGGAAAATGCAGCACAATGAAATCACCAAAATTTCATACATTATGACCAAATAGGCTTTATCTCAGGATGTAAGTATTGTCCAGTATACACAAACCAGTAAGTGTTAATATGTTACATTAACAGAACCAAGGTCAAAAATCAGAGAATCATCTCCATAGACACAGAAAAGGCCTTTGACAAAATTTATCATGCATTAATGATTAAAGCCCTAAAGAAAATAGGTACAGAAGGACCTCATCTCAGTCTGAAAAAAAGCCATTTATGACAAAACAATATCCAACATCATATTCAGTTGGGAAAAGCTCAATGATTTCCCCGTAAAATCAAAAACAAGAAAAGCATGTTCACTATCATCACTCATGTTTGATTTAGTTCTAAAAATATTATCCAGACAGACAAAAGAAAAGGAAAGGAAGAAGTCGAATTATTATTTGCAGATGGCACAATCCCAAGAAGCCACTCCTAAAATCTGTCAGGGACTCCTACAACTAATAACCCAATTAATTACTAAATGACACGGCACAATAGCAGCACACAAAAATCAATAACATTCCTCTATACCAACAGTGGACTCACCAAGAAAGAAATTAGGAAAAATATCTACTCACAATAGCATCAAGAAAAATTAAGTGCTTAGGAATTAACCTAACCAAAGAAGTGAAAATGTCTGTGCAGCAAAACCAACAGCACTCGCAAAAGGATATTGAAAAGGACATCAGAAAATAGGCAAGTATCTCCTATTCTTGGTTAGGCAGAGCCACACTGAAATTCCATTTTACTGCAGAAGAATGTCTATCATCAAGAAATCAAACAAAAGCAAATGCTGGCAAGGCTGTGGGGTAAAAGGAAGCCTTTTAAGTTGTTGGTGAGCTTGCAAGCTAGGGCCACCATTATGGACAATATTATGGAGATTCCTCTAAAACCTAACACTGAAATTTCCATTTGACCCTATCTTTGATCATCTCACATAATTCTTACTAATGCAAATGTATAATTCACTATTCTCACATGCCTGTTACCTTTACACAGAGTATTTATTCAATCAATCATGGTACAACCTTTTCATTTTAAATTGCTCCAGTTTTCTCCAATTACACTATATCTATGATACAAAATGACATATATTAAAAATAGCTCTGATTTGTTATTAAATGTACATATATATTAGCCTATCTCTATTACTCTAAATTCATATATATGTATATATTTCTATAGTTACTTATCATAGATATTTTATCTTATGATTTTCAAATTAACCACTAAGAGTATTAGTGTCATGAGTGATTCTGAATTTTTCTTTAGATTAAATGTACAGGCACCCAAAACTTTGCTAAAGGATTCAGAGTCTTTATAGACAAACTAAATTACATTTGTAAAAGACCAAGCAACTTTTAAATAAGAAATCATCTTATAAATGTCTGTCATAATCCTCTCAGTCTTCTCTAGCAGGAAAATAGATCAACTATAATTTTGTAACATGCAAAATTAATAAAAATAAGAATATAATATATTCTTCTAAAAATGTCATGTATAAAAATCCAATGATACAAATAAAATGTTACAAATTTAAAACATAAGAGACATAGCCTGGAATCAGTTCCTCTATTGACTGTCATCCAAATTATATAGGCATTTTCATTATAAAGTGTTTAATTAGACTATCAAAATGAATTAACACAAAAATATATTTTAGGTATGGGAATGATATAAAATCCAACTTCTTTACACTGAAATTGTGATAGACTAATCACTGTGCTTCACTGGAGCCATATTTTGAAATCTTACTTTCAAAAACAGGAAACAAAGGGAGATGACAAAAATTTCTGATTTAATTATAATATTTAAAGGAACAGATGAGTATTATTGAGCAACTCTTACAATGGGATACTGGTATTTCCTCTGGATTTAACAATCACCATGTTCAATAGTACTTTCAAGGTTCTGGAAAATTTCATCAGATCATAAAGTTTACTATATTTAAATGACAAACTGAAAATCAACACTTAATAGAGGACTCCAATTGTATATTAAATATGCATTCTTATTTACTATATTAGTTATAACATACATTAAAATAATATTCAAATAATATCTGTAGATACTCATATTTAATAATCTGCTAATTAAGAAGCATCTTTTGCAAACTAAAATTAGATATACTTGATAGCAGAAGGAGAAGAAATTCAATTCAAGGCACACCACTGAGCAAACCTCAATCTCTGAGAGAAAATTGAAATTGAACGTGCATGGACCATAGCTGTTAGGTTTTCATGAACCCAGTATGAGCCATCAATGGGTTATTTAGGTGCTATCTGTAATATTTCAAATATTTCAATTCAAAAAGTAAAAGACAGACAGTTATACTCACTCCCTTCCATTTTAGGAAAAATAATAATCTAAGACTTTTATGGTCCGTAAGCAATCCACTAAAGGCTAAGTGAAAATTAGGGTCAGCGAACAGTAAAACAAAATAAAATACTAACAAGACTGAAACACTGAACTTTAACTTTTTACAGGAAATGTATTTTAATACAATTATATGAATTATCCTTTAAAATAAAGAACATAATTTTACATGAATTGGAGGAGATGACTTTGTAAAACATTACTTTGAAGAAAACTAGTACCCTTGTTATAAGCAAAAGATCTATATTTTACGTGCATCTTAATCATAATATATTTTTGAAAGAGACCCATTAAGGACAAGTGTTGTATTTATCTATGTTTGAGAGGCATAAAGATTTATGAGACCATATTCAGAATTCATCCTGAAAGGAAGTATAGTGTGCTCCCTCAAGAAAGAACATGCTGTAGTTGGGAGCTGGGACAGCCATATGTTCAGGGGAGACAAAAATCTGTAGAAAATTTGAGCTTAGTTTACATGAAGGAAAGCATGGCACACAGAAAGAAAGAAAGATAATGACTCATTTTAAAAATGAAAGATGGTCCATTTAGAGGAGAAAGGCAGGTATATGTGATGGACATTCTGTTTTTCCCCAAAACATGGAATTCTTGGTCTCTGTTTCTCTACTTTAAGTCCAACTTTCTGCCCTTTACCTTATCATTGGAGCTCCTTTAATAATTTAAGCACCTGTGAGGCGTTGGCGGGGTGTGGGGGGAACATGCAAGAAGTAGAAACAAACCAATTGAGTGCAGACAGGGAAAACCTTGAGTAACTTTGTGTCCTGGAGTGACGGCCCTCTTAAAAGGCCAATCTTAAAACTAAGATTTTCCTCGTCTTCTTTGTCCCTGTTTCATTTTCCCTACCCTGCTTCATCTACTTCCCCACTTTGATCCCTCGTACTTGTAGAATGCAGAGAGGCCAAAAGTCAGTCCTCTTATGGATGCTGCAGTGTGAGGGCTGGTGCTGACTCTGCCTAAGAAGGGATCAAAGTTTCACCCCAGCTGATCTCAAGGAAACATAGAAAGATCCGGTTTCATTTGAAGAGCATCATCTTTGAATGTCTGAAAACAAAACAAAACAAAAACACTTAAAAGTCATTGACCCTTGCACTTCATTTTAAATCATGTTAAGCAGCACGGTCCAAACATGAAAAGTAGAATGTTGGCTGATCAGGGCTCCAAAAAGTCACAGATGTCAAACAAAATTTGGCAAGTGCTACAGCGTTAACCAAGGGGGACAGGTGGAATTTAAGAACATGCAGTCTCCTCCCTGTTTCTGTGAATAAGCATTGAATGATTTTTTTTTGTTATTGCAACAGCCAGGGAATATACTAAATATAGATATTTAAGTTTTTGTGACCATTGTGACATTAACATTTTTACTATAGTGCTCAGAATCGATATCTGGCCTCTGTCTTATAAAAGACATTCTGTACTGATTTGCTCCAGGTTATGTAAACATATAAAATGTGAAGTAGGAACGAAACGAAAGTAGCAAGGTCAAGTAGCTAGAATACTTATATACTCATGTTTATCCCACAAGCACACCTAGGAAAGAAGCTAAATCTGTGCCTGATGGGGAATTGAAAGCACATTAAAATAACATAATGGCAACACACTAAGATAGACTGAAAGACACATTTTTGGAAGAGCTATTTACACTGGGAATCGTGATCTCTCGTAGTTGTAGTTTAAAATAGACATAGCTGGAGACTGCCAATAGCAAGTGGTACACTAATTGGAACCACTTTTTATATCTAGATTAGCTTTCTCTGTTTTTGGATTACTACATTTTCTCCAGGTTGTACATTCCTGCTGTCTATTTAAGACCATATACAACTATATCTGACCAAAAGCCATGTGAAGAACCTCTTAACTCCTATAGTTCATTCCTTTACCATTTGTGTCATCTTCCAGAATGGGTCACAGCCTTCCTTGATTGTCCCATGTACCTTGACAGCATGCAGACTTTCCACTTTTTAGTTAAACTTCCATTTTGCAGAATGTACATTGACTGACTTCTTTCCTCCGGGATTCAACAAACCCTCTGCTCAGGACGTTTTGCGATGCACTGTAGTTGTAGAACCCTTTGAGAGCTGTCCCACTGTGCCCTAGCACCAGGCTGACATTAGAGTATAGGGACAGGTTGTTGACTGTCCTTTTAGCCCTTTTATCTTCCTTAGCTTTGGTCCATAAGCCCCAGGTGTTAAGTATCCAAAGGTTCCATCAAACCAGTCTTGAAGAGGGAACAATGGATCTTAATCCTAGTTATAAATGCCTTTTTGATAAGCACAATTGAACATATAAAGTATGCCCGGAGAACAGCTGCCTCCTTTACTTACCATGGTCAGCATGAGTGTTAGTGGTCAAAGTCACACTCTGCCCCACATGTGCTGGCCCACCAAGTTAAATTACTGTCTAGCTTGTCTGCAAGAAGTCATATTCCTGCCGAATGTGAATGGACGAGGTATAGAGTTTCCCAAGCAAAGTGTAAAATACGTGTAACAAAATCAAACACACCATCCTTGGATACCAATTATGATGACATTATTATACCAGCACCATAAGTTACTTTGCATTTTATCTCTATGATTTCACAAATGTTAGACATTCCCATTTTAGTGTAAAATAATTATCGATTACCTTTTACAGTTATAAAGCATTAAATTATATAATGAAATTCTCTTAAATTGTTTTCTGAGTCAAAATCTTATTATATAATTCAAACTGACCTTGAACTCACTATGGAGCCCAGGCTGGCCTCCAATCTGAGTGACACTCCTGTCTCAGCCTCTCAGGGGCTGGGAATTCAGACAGACCTGGTTTACATTTGATATATTTTAATACATTGTTATATTGTAATATATTGAAGTACAGTTAATCCCAAGAAGATCAGAGACAGATATGTGAGCAAAAAATTAAAATTCAACTTGACAAGTATTTACACAAAAATACTAAATAAATCTTATGGAAGATCATGGATTTCAAACTCTTGTGTGAGACTAGACTAAAACAGTCACCCAGGGCAAAATTCCACAACACCAAATCAAAACCAAATTGTGTATTTTACCTTTGGAGAAATCAGTGAAGAGATGATATCCAAGCCCCTAAACAGGCCAGTTTTAGCTGGCCTCTTAAAGCTCCTCTCCTTCAACCCTCACAATAGTAACCTATGAGGTTAACCATACAGCTCCCCATTTTATCCTGTCTCCTCCTCCTTGTTAAAATTATCACATAAAAACTATTTCACCTTGCTGAATGGAGATCCTTGCTATTTCTTTGTAGATGGGATATTTTCTTATTCATGAATTCATCATAAAGATTAATTAGAGATTTAAAGTTAATCTGCTGAAGTATCTTTAAAAACAGGCAATGGTGTGCAGGATTGGCCATGGTGCAAAAAACAAATGAACTTTCAGAGAAAATACCGTGCTCAAAACTTCAAGGATCCTTGAATTGACCCTGAAGTACCCATGATTTGATGTAGGGAAAAACAAAATCATGATGATACAAGGATGATATACAAGATAATCCAAATGGGATAAGAGAAATATTATAATTCCCAACCTGCTAGCCGAGTTCATATTCTCTAAAATTGAAGAATGAATTCTAGGAACAAAGGAGATTAAGAACAAGAAGCATTTATTGGGGAAACCAACTAAAGGAAAAAGAAGGGGTCCCAAGTGGGTTTCTGAGGGCCCTGCTTCTCAAGGGAGTTTTATAGAGCAAAAGCAGACAGATCCAAGGCAGGAAAAACTATAATCAGCTAACAAGGTTACAAGTATAATCACTTAGGCAACATTGATCCAATGGGAAATCACAAGGTGGGTTTGAGATGGGACAAATCTATGGTGAACCAATAAGATTACAAGTATAATTACTTAGGTAATGCTGATTAAATGGGATCAAATGGGAAAGAAAGTCACATAGCTTGTATAAATGGAATGAACAAGGACTTTTCCTAAAAGAAAGGTTTCAATCCCCCAACCAAGGAGATTGATACCTATTTAGAATATCAATCTTCTCTTCATCCCTAAGGAAAGTATGTAGCTTTAGGGAGTCTATCTTTTGTCTTGAGGTCTGGCCTTTAACAAATGCATCTCCACCCACAGCTGTAATGTGCCATCTGCACTGACTCCAGGGTCCAGCCCTGTCTGGCTGCCTATAATATTCTTAACAAACTTAGCTATGTGTAATAACAGCACACAACTAAAAATAACACATAATTTTGTTAAAGGAAATTTTAGTACTCGATTCATATATTGTCCACCGATATTGAGGAACAGATTCAAAAAGCAATAAATTTGAGGGCTGGGGATATAGCTCAGTGGCATAAGCACCTGCCTGGCAAGTGCAGGGTTGTGAGTTCAATTCCCGGTATATGCCAACCCCCGCCAAAGTGATAAATATAGAGGTGATATCCACCCATCTTGCCCACAGGAGCACAAGTCTTCACTAAACAGATGATACATGCCTCATTCCACTGCAGGAGAATTGTTATCTGTGGTAAGCTAGTCCAGTGCTTCCAAACTTCATCATTGCCTCTTTTCAAAGTTCTTTTAAAACTAAAACTACATGTGGTACATCATGTACGTGTAATCCCAGCTACTAAGGGTACTAACGTAAGATAAGCGAAAGTTTGAGGCCAGTTTAGGCAGTTAAGCAAACCCAGTCTCTCACAGTGGAAAGGGGGAGCAATGTACCTCAGTGGCAAACCATTATCTCACAAGGAAAAGGCCCTAGATTCAATCCCCAGTACCACAACACAGACAAATACAAATCTAAAGTTTCATGTAATCAAAGTAGCCCCAAGACACAGACTTACAAATCAGAGTGTTAAACACAAAGCTGAAAATCTACCTGAGTTTAGATCCTAGCTTGAGCATCTTTTGCTAAGTCATTTTGTTTAATTTGCTTTATCAGATTGTATCGTATTTCCTATACGGAGGAAAATACCTATTGCTATTCATAGGAGTATCAAAGTTAACATTTAAAAAAAATTAACACAAAGTTTGATACATAACTTTCATTACTTGCAGGTAGTTGGCCCAGTAATTAGAAAATAGGACCAGCTTTCCAGATAATGTCCCAAATAGTTTATGACATTAAGATTATCAGTGTAGAAAACTAGTATTTCTATTCTCATTGGCATAGCAAAAATATTCAGGTCAATCAGTGGAAAAAATGACTATAAATCATTGAAACAAAAATCTAAGAGGAAAGAGATCCAATGACTGCCTCCATAGTGTTAGTATTCAGATTGTTGTATGATCTCCAAGGTAAGTTTCTGTATTTTCTTGATAAGAGTCATTCTTTTTGGAGTGAGATAGAATCTGTGTTGTTTTGATTTGCATCTTTGGAATCACTGGTGATGGTAAATATTTTTTCATGTACTTTTTCATGTACTTGTTTGCATTGAGAAGTTCATGTCTACATCAGATGCCTATTTTGGGTTGGGTCTTTAAATTTGGAGGGCCTGATTTTTTTTATTCCTTTTATTTTTATTTATTTATTTATTTATTTATTGGTACCTTAAATCAAACTCAGAACCTCACCCTTCCAGGAAGGCACTGTGTCACAGAACTATATTTCTGTTCCATTTTTTTTTAATGTTAAAGAGAAAAAACAATTAAAACAAATATAGACAATATCAAAATAAGATAATAGATTAACAAAGGTTAACATATTGAATATCATTGTTTTCAAAGTAGTTGCCCAGATTATAAGATATAGGAGTGAAAAGTTGATCAAACAATATAAGCACAAACCCTTCTTTTCAGTGACCTAACAGAAATTAGAAGTATCAAGCTTCAAAAAAATATAATTTTCCACACTATTGGAGGGTGTGTACACTGGTACAACCACTGCAGAAATCAATGTGGAGATTCCTCAAAAACTTGGGCTTACAGGTCCTATTTAACCCAGCTATTCCCTTTCTTGGTATCATCCCAAAAGAATAAAAAAAATTACACCACAGTAATATAAGTGCGCACATGTTTATAAGAGCACAGTTTGTAATAGCTAAATCTTGGGAACAACCTAAATGTCCATCAGCTGATAAACAGATAAAAAAGATGTGGCTTTTTTATGGAATGGAGTACTAGCCAATGGAGTACTAGTCAGTCATAAAGAAAGATAAACTCAAGATATTTACTATTAAATGGATGAATCTTGACCATATATTTAAGCAAAATAAATTGAATGAACTTGTAAATTACCCCATTGTCTCTCCATTGAGAGAAATTGAAAGTGTAAATAAGAACAAAATGTATAATAGATATTATGAAACTGGAAGAAACTATCAAGAGGAAAGGGGAATAGATAGGGGAAAGGAAGGGAAAGTAAAGAAAAAGATGATAAAGAAGACAAAACAGAAACAACACTTTGTAAATGAGAAGAGGGGTAGGAGTTGAAGGTAGGGAAATGAAATGAGAAAAAAGAGGAATCGAGATATATCACGTACAGGTACCAATTCTCTGTGATGAATGTGATCACTTATATATCTAACTTGTACCAATAAACTTAATTCAAAAAGCCTTTTAAAAATTTTCCATACTGTAAGGGTTTTAAGTCAAGTTTCCAGAGAGCTCATTAGGAGGCAAGTGTTCTAGGAGGCAAATCATCTCAAATGAGGTCTAGTTTCTGTCAACAGATACGAAATCTATAAAACTACACAAAACAGGCTATTGTAGCACAGTTTTACATAAGATATTGGACAAAACAGTTGGACGTGCATTAATCAACACTACAAATGACTGCTACTGCTTATAGTTTTAGTGTGAGAAATCCATGATTATAATTTGACAAGGAAGAAATTGGCCAAGTCTTTAATAGTGATGCCAAATGAACTAGTAGAAAAACATTAGGAAGAAAAGGAGACACTAAGGTTACTTATGAAAGAATGGCATATATTAAGGTTAGGTAGAGTTTTAAGACCATATAAGCAATTAGCAAAGTTAGTCACAAAATTTGAGACCCCTATTTAAACAGGATACACTTTAAATACATATAGTAAATATTGTAGTCAGTGGTATGTAGCAAGATTTAAGAATGTATTATTGCCTAATAGATCTATATCTTTTTAATCATCAAATAGAAGCTATCAGCAAAGCAGTGATTCACTAATCTCTCTAAACTACATGATTCAGTAACAACAGTTAGAAACTTTTATTTAGAAAGGAAATTTTTACAAACCTGTTTACATATTGAAGGTTAAGAGGAGAGAGAATGCAGTTATAGATGGAAATGACACTTCCGTATTTGTCTGTAAGAGCATCCACTGATACAGTTCCTTTTCCTGATTTGTCTTCTTTCTTGATCTTCACTTGAGTTTACACAATACTTTATAAGTTTCTTCATGTGCTGGTTAGGTCACAAGTTTGATGTGCTTTAGCCAGGCGTGATTTCTTATCTCTCTACCTGAGTCACAGTCATGCAACCAGATCTTACTAGGCTTCCTGTAGCATCACCCCAAACTTTGTCCAGAGAAAACCTGCATGCCGCGTCAGCCATGCCCCGAGCAATGCAAATCTTTCTTTCCTTCTACTTGACCCCTGAATCTAGCTTCATAGTCCTGAAGTGAAATCTCTACCTCTTTTCCTTAGACTGGCTGTGTTCTGTGAGTGATTTACCTTTCCTGATTGTTTTGTGAAGGGTGATCCAGGCAGAATTCTTGCAGTCTATGAAGTCTATGGGTGTGTAAGATTTGCTTGTTTAAGTTCGCAAATTTTTGCACTATCTTAACTATAATACCAACAAACATACTGTCATGGTTTATGTCAGTGGCCCCCAAGCCTCATGCAATTACGCGTTTGTGATTGGCTCACTGTCTAGCACTCAGATTGGTGGTGTGAGTGCTACACCCACCTAAGGGTGGAGCCAGGACATGATGTAAGGTGGGAAGAAGGCCTGACTCTCTCTCTTGCCAGTTCAAGCTTTCAGCCATGAATGGTGGCCCGCCATGTCACCATGGCACTTCAAGCCAACTGAGTATGGACTGAAACCTCCAAGAACTGTAAGAAATAAACCTTTCCTTCCCTAACTCTGGGTGTCAGGTATTTTGTCTCAACAACAAGTAAAAAGTAACTAAGACATGTATGTGTCTTGTATTTTGTCAGCTCTATCATTCTATGAAAGCATAATTCGGTTATAGTACCACATTTGACAGCATTTATCAGTTAGTGCATAGAACTGAAATTTAGCACTAAGCTGATATTATTAATTAATAGGCCTTTAAAATTTTAATATTCAAAGAAGTATATTAGAATAATTAAATATTTAAAAATTTTATATATACTTTCTTAAGAAACATCATATTACAAATAAAAATTCAGGAGAATTTTATACCAAAGTGATATCAATAAAATAAGATTAAATAAATCCAGATTTTCTGAGTAAACAAAGATATGCTACTTAGTAGAGATAGAAAAATTTCAAGGATATTTCCAACTTTTCTACTTGTTCAACTAGTGTTAGTAATGCCATTTATTTTAGAAAATTTAAAAGAGGAATGCTATGATACTGTTTCTTTGTGTTGCTATCTAAGGATAGATATGTATATTTTTCCTCAGAGTAACTAAAATTATTTGGTCCTAGTATTAATGAAGAACACAGTCCAGAATTTAATCACATTCAATTTCTTAATATTGATGTATCCAACACTTAATTATTTATTGACTATAAAAAAATTTCAGTCTCTACCACAGGAAAATGTTGAACAAGAAAATAGAATACTTATCTGAGGTTCCTTGAAACTCCAAATTCATGATCTCAAAAACTATAATGGTGAGTTCCAAAATTAAATTTATGCACTAATTTCTTCCTGTATGTAGTGTTCTTTTTAAGAGGATAATTATATTATTTCATTAGATAATAAAGTGATTCTTACTGGTGTTATTGTTTGCTTGTTCCTAACTAAAATGAGTACTTTCCTGTTTGTCTTTTTACTCTCATTATTTTCTGTTGTGAGTCAATATAGAGAAGTGTTAGGGCAAAAGATATGAATAGCTCTAATAAATTTATCTTGAACTAAGCTCAGGAACTAATAAAGGGCAATTTTATCAGACATTTTAATTACTGGGCTGCCTATGTATATGAATGTCTGAGCATTTTCTTCAATGTTATTTTCTGTGTGTGTGAAACTGTTGTTAAAATAGAAATGTTGCAAAATTTCTCACTAGAAATTAAAGAGTTTTTTGGTCTGCAACCAGAAGTGGTTAATCATGTATTTGGGTACTCTGGAAGCAAAATGCATAAGAAATTTTTGACTGAAATTTATGTTCACAGATTTTTCAAGTGTTTATAAACACCAAATCAGTGCAGTATCACATTCCTTGTAGGCAATCAAGTCAACTGATAATGACTTGGTTAAGAGGATCAAACTCATCAAATCAGATCAAGCTATTAAAAATTTATCTCAAAGTTGATCTATACTATCTGAAATCAGGATCTAAAAATATGTCTCTAACTGATAGATGGAAGGTAAAATAATAATAGAAAAAGACATCTTCCTTAGCATAATATTTTTCAATGAGACATGAATCTATGTCGAAGTCAATAGTCCATGTATAATGTTGTAAAGCTCATGCCCTGTGCTACAGACTAATTGTGTTCCCCCAGCATCCATAGGGTAAAGCCTTAATCTTCTAAGTGACCAAATGTGGAGGTAGAGTTTTCAGAGGTAGTCAGTGTTACTATACCAAGAAGACTCTTTAGTCGCTCCTTTGGCCACAACATTTACCCTGTGATAATTTTCTAATTACAGTGCTAACTCCTTCCCCAAATTTGCTAAGAAATATCACAGTTTTATTACAGTAAGTCCCCCAACTTGTGAACCCTTGGTTTGTGAACTTTCACATACGTAAGCAGACCTTGTGTTATGAACATTTGCAGGTGTGAACACATCTTGGGAGAAGCTCTGCAGGATATTGTCACAGTGGTGCTTCTGTGGGCTTACTCCACAGTGCCATAGTGCACAGTGGCACAAGTCCAGTCAGAGCTCAGGATGTGTGGAAGTGAGAGGAAAAGCAGTGGTGATGTGGAGGGACGGCTAGGAAATGCAAGGGAATAACCATAGTAACAAAAGTGAAAATGCGGTAGTAATTAAAACGTGAACTCTATTCCTGAGAAACACTTGATCAAGTACTGAGTGAAATTTTCATTCTAGTGCTATTACAGGAAGGAAGGAAAAAATAAAGAAAGAAAAAGGTAAAGAACTAAAGGCCTAAAATAGAACAGAATGGAAAAACAGATTGCCGTGTTTCAATGACCACGCAGGCATTCTTGACCTTTATAGCTATTTCCTTACCTCTTTATTAATTTACTGCTGTGGACTAAAGATTCTGTTAGATTGCTGCTGAAGCACATTATTCTCTCGAATAATGGATTCTTACCTAGTTATAAAGGATCTTTCTAGCTCCCTTTTAGTACTGGTCTGCTTTATTAAATGGTTTTGGAGAAAATCAGATTTATTCCAATGTGATTCCCCCCTTGGAAATCCTACAGTAGATTAAATATATATCCAACATTCAGAGGCCTATTATGTTATACCAGAAAAGAGACAGCATCATCCCCACTGAAACAATACTTGAGTGTTTTCGACATCACAGATTTTATAACTGTGATTTCATAGAAGTAGATATTAGAAATGGTCCTTTGAAATTGGCATATACAAAGAATTACAAAAACTATGGTGAATGTTTAAAGACTTCATAGCATAAAAGTCACATTGCTATTAATCCCTCTCAAACTATTCCCCCTTGCTTGAATTTTTTGTTGTTGTTGTTGTTTTGTTGCTGTTGTTATTCTGAGACGGAGACTTGCTGTGTAGTTCAGACTGGCTTTGAACTCACTATATAGCCCAGGCTGGCCTGAAACTCTAGGTAACCCTCCTGCCTCAGCTTTCCAAGTGCTGGGATTGTAGGGGACGTCCTGGCTCTCCCTCTAACCCCCAGATTAGAGCACACTGATCCTATCATCCCTGTCACTTTATGAACCAGTTCTGGAAGATTTGTTTTGTGACTGTCTTTAGGATGGGTCATCAAAATGTATGTACGTGGTGAACATTGCTGCAAATCCAAGGAAAAGCATTTTCATAAAATCATGCCCATATGTGTTTGTGTACCTTACTCACAAGACCTGGCCTCCTGTGACTTCCAGCTCTTCCCCAGAGTCAAACTGATCATGAAAGGTAAGCATTTGAATTGAGTCAGGAGATCAAGGAAACCTGTGCAGTGCAACTGAAGTTACCCATAGAGGAGGATTTCCAGATCTGCTTCAGAAAGTGCTATGAAGGATGGGATAAGTGCGTGTGAAACCAGAGGGAGTATTTTGAAAGGGGTTAATGGCAATGTGTCATTTATTTATATACTTTGTTTTAAAACATGAAAACACACATTATTTTGTACTATAGCTCATGTGTGGAAGCTGTTTCTTTATATAGACCTCACCAAAAATATATACTTCTACTTAAGCTCAACTGTACATCCTTTTGATTTGATAGATTTGGCCTACTTGGTCTTTCAAAACTCGCCACACATGGGTGCACACATGGGTGCTTTTGGTAGCAGCCAACCTGTGTTACAGGGATCAATAACCCCATGGAGATATTTTGGTGAAATTAGATGATCAGGTGCGGGGTGTGACCCTACGATGGTATTAAACTTGTTAGAGAGCACCATTGACTAAACAATGTAGGGAGTTAGTGGTTTGTTTTGTTTTCAAACTGATGTGTTTACTGAAGTCACTTTGTGTGCTTGCTTTGGCGCCAAGTACACTAAACTGAAGTCATTTTGTTTCTTTCAGTTTGAGTCTAGTTTGTACCATCACCCTTCCCTTTTCACCAAAATAAACAATAACACTTTATTTAACAAAGAGAAAATTTCGATCTTGACTTAGAATAGAATCTCAGACACCAAATGGGAACTTGGGGTCAATTTCCTTTGAATACAAGACCCTTAATGCTTACAAGAGGTTTAAAATTGGAAAGAATTTGATGTACATTTTGTATGAGATATAAGCAATACCACTCATTTAATAAATTTCCTTGTCCTTGAGACATGAGACTGGAAATGTCATGCTTCAAATGAGAAAAGTCTTAAACATGACATTGTACTTTCAAGGTAAAACACATTATCCCTTAGGTGAAGAGGGCTGTATGTAATTTCTGCCGATTTTCTGGCATCATCAATATTATGAGCCTGAGAAAGCAAGTCATGAAAGCAAGAAAATAGATAATCTGGCTTATAAACCTATACTTTTTCTCCTGGGAAAATCAGGCTGGGTAATTGAATATTGCCTTGTATTAATTTGTGCAGTTTATTCTGCTAACTGAAAATACACTGAAAGCTGCTATCAATCCTTTTTTAAAAAGAGTCTATGTTGCATAGATAACTCAGATTGCTATAGCAAAATACTACAAACTGAATAACTTAAGTGGCAGAAATGTACTTTTTCATGTTTCTGCAAGTTTAGAATTCCAAGATCAAAGTGCTGGCAGATTCTTATCTGTGAGTATACATCTGTAGAATTATACGTGCCCTCCTTCTCAACCCATACACCTATGTCCAAGATTAACAAATATTTTACCTTCTAATTTGTCATATTGCGGGTAAACTCTTTAATATCTGAATTTTTGGAAGATATAAACATTCCCTAGAAGATACATTGATCAAAATATTGTTGTATAGAACTCATCCCAATGCATGTTGGGAGGGGAGATGATAGAACTTAATAATAATAGAGATTAATAAAATTTTTCTACCCATAATAATAGTTTATCTTTGAGGTCAGGCTGATAAGGATTAAAATGAAGGTCTGTGAAACAGGACGACTTGTTTAAACATAACTGAATTGGTATGACTAAAGTCCGACATTGTCTTTATCTATTTATCGAGTGCACCAGGAAATACCTGTTCAAGAAAATAAGACTGCAGACTTACATACAACCTCACTATTTTGATTATGTAATCATTGAACCATTTATAGATCTAGCTAGTTTGCTCTTCTCCACGCACAGATGTCATTCTGGTAAGCAATCTATTCACCTCCCACGTGTTTACAGCTTTTCTTTTTGTTCTCCAGTCTTACACTGTTTTCTTATGCATATCACCAAAACCTAGCAAATTTCCTACTTTAATACATTCACCTTAACTTCTTGGCCTACAGAGCAAAGTATGGAGAAAATAAACTTCCCTAATCCTGACTTCCACATTTTTAGACAGGGTTGGCAAAGTGGTATGCTCTATTCTAGGAAAAAATTTAATGAAGTAAGCCTTTTTGCAAAGGAAAATTTCCCCGGAGATGGGATTCAGTGCTTTTTAGCTGGGACATTTTTGGTGGCCAAAACTTGGAAGATATTTTATTGTCATCCAGTGGACAGGGGTCATGTGTATCGCTAGATATCTTAATGCACTTGGTGGCTTCCTTAATTCCACACAACTAAAAAGTATCTGGCTCAAACTGTCAGTAGCACTTATTTTGAAAAACATCTAATTTATATTATTTCTCTGAATAGTCAATGAGGATGCTCTTTAAAGCCCTTAGTACAATTACTGGCAAATATTCAAAAGTAAATAAAATTAATTATTGTCATTGTTCTTATTAAAATGTGTTTTGAAGACTCCTCCTTGGGGTGACCTCTAGCACTGAGATTAGGAAGGTGAATGAGGAGGAAGTTACTGTTAGGAGGGAGGGTCCCCTTGCACAATGACATTGGGAAGATTTTCTAGATCTCCTTTAGGGGTTTTCGCTGTTCTTTGTCTCTTTGCTTCAGGCTAAATTTGATGAAAAGTCTGTCTAATGTCTTTTTTTTTTCCTGTACCTCATAGCCCTCTGGAAGTGAGAGACAATACTATACATGAGATTCAATGCTCTGTTCATCACAGTTAATTTTGGGTGGAGCTTATCAAAAAAATCCCAGCACTCACTCTACTTTGCCATTATGAATTTCATCACACCACTGCTAGTATCCTCCCTCTCTGTCCCTTCTTCAGTGGGATGCTCCACATAAAAAGGTCTTCCAGCACTCACCTCCCCTACCCAGAAAGCGCATTCCCTATGTAATAATTTTGCTTGGATTAGGCTCAATGATATCTCTGTTTTGTGGTGTCCTTTGAAAACCATAATCCAAAAAAGAAATCCTAGACAATTGACTACGTTATTCAAATTTACGCATAGCAGTAGTACAGTAATATAACCAATGGCCTACAGACCTCTCCTTCCTTTTTCTATGTCAATTAATCCTGATTTTGATATTTTTGATTCCATGTGTTGTGATTGAGTTGTCATTCACATGCCACCAAACAGACCAATTAAAGTATTTTCTGCCTTATAATTTTAATGTCACTCATCATGGCAAATAGTTCCATCACTTTTTATCGAGAGAGAGCATCAACATGGAAGAAATAAGTCATCAACTTTTAATATTTAATCTGGATTATCTTCATTACTATATACTTTTTAAAATTTTTTAATAGCATAATTACTTGTGGATTCTCAGTGTCATGATATTATTTATTGCAATTTAGTTTGAGTGAGGTCCGGTTATTTACTAGAAGCTTCTCAATGTATAATATTCACATGTGTACACTAATGTATGCCTGTTCCAAAATCCAGCCCATGTTCAAAAGTAAATTTTGAAAAAATAAATAGAAACAGTTCTAACTGCATCAGGCTTAGTGAATTGTACCAGCAATTGCAGACCAAAGGATCTCCTTTAATATTCTAACAGCATAGAAAATCCTGCTACTAAAGACTGCATTTTTGGTCACATAAAAAACCTAGAATGATAACACTGGTCACAGTATCATCTTCAAGCATGAAATGGACAATGTGTTTCATTATTAATATCTTTCTCTCACTGAATTCTTAAAGAAAATATATAAATAGAAAATCTTTGCAGGGAACACTCTAAACTGATCAACTCCTTACCCTCTAATTCTATACCCAGCAATAAAATGCAGATTAAAAATACCTAGCTTTCATCAGAATACTCATAGACCATAAAAATTATAAATATTAATTCCACAGAAGATTCCAAAGAAACTTGAAGGGTGAAAAAGTCAGTAGTTAACAATGGAGAGAAAAGGCCTGCTCTATGGAACTGGCTAAAGAGGGCATCTACATAAATTATCAATTCACATCATAAATTATTGACAAAACAGGTTAAGGAGACTTTAGGCTAGCTATTCAGATAAATTATAGTATTTTAATCCAATCTCAGTCTACAGCCTTCTCTAACTATCTCTATACATAATTGTGATTAGAATATGAATCGGCATGGTTAATGCTTGTTGAAGGCACCAGTAGAGATTAGCGCTATTGCTTCACATTATGATCTTTATCTCTCTCAGTCTGGTGTTCCATAAGTCTGCTGTAACTTTTTTCAAAAGCTAAGCCTTAGGGCCAGGGCTGATTTACATAAGTGTCTGGAGAAGAAACACTTTAGAAAATTTCCATATATAAATTGAAAGACTTCTATGAAATGCACTAGTTAAACATGGTGATAAATTCCTTTCACCAGCCATCTGGTTTAATTCTGTGAAATGCAATGAAATCTCATGATGAAAAGAGATGGAAGTACCAGAGGCAATTTTTCTTTAAATTGGAAAATATAAAAAGTTGACAGATTTTTGTGAAGTTCTCTGTAAAAGGTCTCTCACTATTGTTTATTAACTGTTTTGCTTGCAACAAAGTACATGTTGATTGAATGTATGTGTAAGTAGAAAAAATCTCATCGATGTCATAGCTAATCTGACTTTAATGAATAATTACTTTCTTAATTAGAGTTAAAAAGGCTAATTTAGTTTTTATTATCTTCCCATTTGAAAGCAATTAGTGAAAATCATACAAAAATGTTTGAGAAAAATTACAGAGCTTCTATGTTAGAAAGTTTCAAAACACCAAATTCCTTTTGTCCTCATGACATTTGACAATCAAGTAAATAGGTTATTAGATGTGTTCATGTTAATTTTAACATTATTCAATATATGCATATTTTAACATTTCATGCTAACCCTAAAACTCTATAGTTTTTATTTATCAATTAAAATATGTAGTTTTTAATATTGCATTTTCTTGTAAATCTGACACAGAAAAATAATAATTACTTTTATTGCTACTTTTGTTGGGGAACCTTCTTTCTCACCGATTTAATGCAGTAGGGTATGCATAGTCAATATGAAATTATTTAAACAACTTATTTGCATATTTAATACCACCCTACAACACTTTGTGAAGGAATAGCATCCTCAAAGACCAGAAAAATGCGTTTAAATTGACTAGAGTTTTGCATTTATTTCCTTTGTGACTTACTTAGCTTATTTCTACTTTGTTGTTTATGATAGTAAACAGTAGGAATCAAAAGTCATTGATTGACTAAATATTTTCCTGAATAGGCTCATGTACAAATAGTTTATATCTGTAGTTTGTATGTGAGAGGAAATTTCTTCTGGGAGACAATGTAGTTCTTAATGATTTTTCATATAATTCTGTTTAACCTAACAAATAATAAAATTATTATATTCATTTCTAAAATTTACATTGTTTTATTTCTTTGTTCCTTTCAGAAAAATAAACTGCTTCCAGAGAGTTTTCTAGGTTTTTTTTAATACAATAAGATAACTTTGCATGGCTCAGTCATAAAATATTCAATAGCAGAAAGGTATCTGGTTTTCATTAGCCAATATGCTTTTAAACAGATTCAATAAAGTGCAACTAGTTTATCATTCCATTACTGCTGACACAGTCTTCCTGTGGTTGCAATATATCAGATTCCTCTAAGTCCTTGTATTAACCAGGCCTTGCCCTTGGTTCATCTTCAGAAAACAAAACGGTACTTGGATTTCAGTTTGGCAGGAATCATCTGCCTCTGATTTCACACTGTCTTGGCTTGCCTTCAGCTAAATCCTCTCGTGAAGCTAATAAAAACTTTCTCACCCTTAGAAAATTATGTTAATAATTTTCCATAATCTGTTTACCTCACTGAGCTCTGTGTTTAAATCTTGATCCATCTTTGCCTATTTTGAATTGAACTCAGTCTTTCTTCCCTATTGCAGTGGTGTTGATTTCTTTTGCATTCTTCTTGATTAAAGTGATTTTACTGTGTTAACAAGTTTCAGGATAATTCTATTCTTTATCGCTATGGATGTTTGCTTTCTGATTCTATTGAAAGACTGGCATTTGGGTTTCACTTTAGACACCAGGTGATAAAAGAAGACATTTTAGTTTGTAAATTGTGATAGAATCCCTTCTGTGGCCTTTTCTGGTTTAGGATGGAATTTCAAAATTACTCTGCCAAAAACTCACAGTTAACAATACATTACTAAATGGATCTAGCATAGGACCATTAAGCAAGCTTAGATGGATGGTTAAAACCTGGGAAGAGTATTAAAAGGTAAAATATAAACCAAAAGCATACAAAAGAACCACTAGTCCACTGCTGCATGCACAGTGGTTCAGAGAACCAGAGATTTTAAAATGTACGCTTTTTCAAGTAGAGGTTAAAAAGAGAATTAGTAGCTCTTTATTTTGTACTTTAGAAATTTTCTTTTCTATTTCTCCTTCCTATCAATCTTTTAGATGTATTTATTTAAACTTCTATATTCTATTCTCACTTCTATCCACATAAATATTTCTACTTTAATTCATTGATTTTGATTTTTTTCTCTTTCCTTTAATATACAAGAATCATGAAATAAACATTCCTGAACTTGTTCTTAGCACTTCACTAGTTATTCATTACTTCTAAATCCACTGAGTTTCTTTGAGTTCTTATTACACTTAAAATCTCATTATTTACCAACTTGATGATTTCTTTCATTTTAGGAATGATCCTTTTGTATCCATTTTGCTATTAGCTCTATATTGATATTGGTTATTTCACTATAACTATGTTTGCTAAGTCTTTTTTTATTTTTTCAGGGATCTCTTCTTCTAGGAAATACTGCTTGAGAAGCTCACTTTCCCCAAGTTTCAGTCAGTAAACTTCTTTGCTCATTGTGGGAACATTCTATGAGTATTTCCCATCATTGGCCATGGCTTTGATTATTGAGATTAAGCTAATGGCACTCATATATTTTTCAACTGGTCTTATGGCACATCTGAGGTTGAAAGCCATATGTTTTGATGTAGTCATATTTCAAATTCAACATTGTCTGATAGAAATAATCATTGATTAGGAGTAGTCAATCTCATTATCTATCAAGAAAACTATATTTATAGTGGCTGTGGTTTATGATAGAGAAAATCAGCTACTACCTACTCAAGGAAGAGAGTCATCAAACTTTCTTCTCCTGTAACATTCTGATTTTTCGTGGTTGTTCTACATGTAGCTTAAACTAACAGATATAGGAGAAAGGTAGTTTGTTGAAGTCTCCGAAGTTGGATCTTCCCAACCCCAAGCAAGATGAAACAAGATGACACATAGATCTGGAAAGAAAATCAGAACATATATAGCAAAGTCCAATCTTCTGTCTTTTAGTAACCATTATAATTTGTTGGAATGAAATTTCTCTTCTTAGCTATAAAGAAATACATGGCCCAGTTCCTTCAGATACATGGCTGCTTTCCCTTAAATCTGAAAACATAAAGTGAAACTAGTAACCAGTATTTTGTCACCAGACCTCCTTTGCAGGCACTTTGCACTGGAATCAATAATAAAATTTGGAGTTCTCTGTATTATCAGTAGTGTAGAGCCAGTATCTTCTTCCAGAAATCTCAACTTTACTTGTTCTCTAGTGGACAGTCAGTGTATTACATGGAAAACTCCTGAGGGAAAAGTGTCTTATCAATACATTCTGGTCTGTGTTTCAAAATATGCAGTATTCAAAATATTTAGTATTCAAAATACTGTAGCCTTTCATTAGTTTGAAAGTTTTAAAACTGTAAACAAATGTAGGTAAAAAAAATCAGCAAAATCCTCTTGATCTCCACACTGGTGCATCAGACATGTCAGGTATACATCTACCAAAGATACACAAATGCAGTCCTATCAGTTGGTGGAATCTAACTCTCCTCTTTCTTGCAGGATATATTTGATGATTCATCTTCTAATGAAAAGAATATGGCAGAAATGATAGTACATACATTCTAAAAATAGTTCCTAAAGGACATTTTGATTTTCAATTTCTCATTGTTTGGCTCACTTCTATAGGGGAAATATTTGTGTCCCTGTCATCAGAAACTGAGGCATCCTATAGAGAGATTCATGAGGCAAGGAGCTGAGAGCCCTTGCCAATAGCCACGCAGAGTGAGTAATCTTTACAGTGGATTTTCCAGTCTGCTCAAGCCTTCTGATGAATGGATTGTCTTACACAAAAAGCATTCACTTATATATTAACTGCAGATTCCTGAAAGACCCAGAAACCAAGGCTACAAGAGAAGTTGCTCCCTAATTCTTGACTTTCAGAACTATGAGTGAATATATGTTATTTTGAACTGCTAGATCCAGGAGTCACTCGCATGTATCTTAATATACCAGCAATCCCTTCCCTTCTGCTTTTTGATCTTTGTTAGTACATTCTTGCAGTACATAGTGATTACATTCACTATACATAACACATTATGTACATATACATAGCACGTTTCAATTCTTGTTTTCCCCTTCCCTCCACCACTCTTCATTTTTTCAACATCAGATTCATTTATTTATCTTATAAGATCTTGCAAACTTAATTATCTTACAAATTTAAAACCAGAACAATAAGCTAAAGAACATCTAAAACATGTAAGACAGTATAAGAAGTCCAAGTACACTTTTAGATGTATTATCTTGGGTTAGGATTATATCCCCCCCATGTCTGTCTCTATCCCTGTCTCTCTATCTCTCTTTTAGATTCTGTCTGTTTCTCTCTATCTCTATCTCTTTCTGTCTGTCTCTCTCCTTTTCATATAAAAGAAACTATGTTTATGTATAAGCTTGTGTATTTGAATTACTTCACTTAACATATGGTCTCAGGTGCATCTATTTTTCCAACAAATGATTCAGGTTTATCCTTTCTTATGGTATAGTAGTACTCCACTGTGTAACAGAAGTAGTTATAGTGGACATTCTTGTCTTGTTTCTGATTTTATAGGGAAAACTTTCAGATTCTCTCTAGTATACTTTTTGGTGGTTTGTCATAGATGGCTTTTATCGGATAGAAGTAAAGACCTTCTGTTATTTTTTTCAGGGTTGTTATCATACATATATGTTGGATTTTGTCACAGGAGTTTTCTGTTTCTACTGAGATGATCATTCGATTTCTGTCCTTGCTTCTCTCTATGTGTTATATTACATTTCCTGACTTGCATATGTTGAACCATCCTTGCATTCCTAGGATGAATCCTACTTGGTCATGATATATGATCTTTTTGATGATTTGCTGCATTCTGCTTGCCAATATCATATTCAGAATTTTTGCATCTGTGTTCATTAAAGAACTCTTGTTCTCTTTTTTGTTTGAACCTGGTTTTGGTTTTTGAATCAGAGTAATGCTTGCTTCCAGGAATGATTTTGAGAGTACTGCTTCCTTTTCCATTTTATTAAGCAGCTGAGGTGAACCTGAGTTAGATATTCTCTCAGTTTCTTGGAGAATTCAGCAGTGAATCTGTCAGTACCTGAGCTTTTCTTAGTTGGTAGTGTTTCACTGACTGATACAAAATCAGAAATTTTATGTCTTGGTTCAGTTTTGGTAGTGCATATCTATCTACAATTTTTTTCTACTTACTCAAATTTTCCGTTTTATTAGAGTACAGTTTCTCAAAAATAGTTACCAATAATCTGAAATTCAGGATAATCCATTGTGATTTTACCTTTTTTTATTTCTAGTTGTATGGATTTGGGCCCCTCCTTCTTGTCTTATTTTGGTAAGGTTGGCAAGGAGTTCATCTATCTTGTTCAAACTTTCAAAGAACTCTTCAACCCATTGATTATTTGTATGTTTTCAGTCTCAATTTCATTAATATCTGTGCTAACCTTTGTAATTTCCTTCTTATTAGTTTTGGGTTTGGGTTTCTGTTTTTCTAGATCTTGAGGTGCCACATTATCTTTTGAGCTTATTTTGTTTTTGTAATGTGAGAATTCACTGCCATGAACTTCCCTTCTAGGACTGCTTTCACTGTGTCCCATAGCATGTGGTATGGGGCATTATCATTTGACTATAGAAGTGGTCTAATTTACTTTCTAATTTCATCTGTGACCCATTGATCTTTCAGGAGGATATTTTTAAATGTTCATGTGTTTGTATAGTGCCTGTGGTATCTTTTGCCATTGACACTTAGTTTCAGTGTGTCATAATGTGCCTGGGATAATTTTGGTTATTTTTCATTTCCTTAAGCATGCTTTGATGGCTAGGAAATGGTCAATTTTAGAGAAAGTCCCATGTGCTACTAAGAAGAATATGTATTCTGCTGTTGTTGGATGAAACAACTTACAGATGTCTATTAAGTCCATTTGCTCAAAGTTTTGGTTCAGCTCTGATATTTCTTTGTTGATTTTTTTAATCTAGTTGATCTGTCCATTTTTAACAATCAGACATTGAGGCCCTTCACTAAAATTGCACTGTTGTGTATCTGAGTTTCCATGTCTAATACTGTTTTATGAAGTTGAATGTGATAGCATTTGGTGTGTATATGTTTATAGGTTGTCTCTTCCTGTTTAATTAGTTCCCTAACCAATATGTAGTGATCTTTGTCCATTTTGATTAGTCTCAGCTTGACACCCACTTTATCTGAAATTAAGATAGAAACTCCAACCTTTTTCCAGCTTTCTATTACATGGAATATTTCTTCCTTTGAGTTTTAACCTTGTGAGCAGCATTTTGAATTCAACGTGTGTTTTAGATAGTGCATATTGTTGAGTTATCTTTCTTAATCCATTCTGGCAGTTTCTGTCTTTTGATTGGGGAATTCAAACCCTTCACTTTAACAGTTATTGCTGAACACCATTGGCTCATTCCTGTCACTCTGTTATTTTTCTGTTGCTAATTACCTCATTTCCTCCTTTTTTATTAGCTGTTACTCCTGACAGGTATATTCAACCTTTCAAACTTATTGACATTGTCACTTTCTAGAATATCCTTGAATTTTTTTCTTTCTATGAACTTCAAAGTGAAGTTTTCAGACACACCAAATCCCAAATCAAAAGGTTTGCTTCCCATTCCTTCTATGTGATTTGTTTGGATAATTCTACCTCAGTTTTTATTCTGAGTCTCATTATTTCTGTTAAGATCAGAAAAACTCTGATAGTCATCTGTTATCATGAATGGTACCATAGAACCCATTAAGATTTCATCATGATTTCTTCTAATGTTAATTTGTCGAAGAGATTGCTCTGTGGGCTCTAGCAATAAGCATGCTGAGGGTGTAGTTTAGCAATTAGATTCATGATCTATATAGAAATTTTCATCTTATCATCAGTCCTTTTATAACATGAAAATGGATGTTTTCTCTTCACCCTCACTACCTATGAGACCAAAAATGGGGTCAGCAATAAATTAGATTAGTGGATTATTAACACTGTCTCCAAGTACTGAAGCTACCATGTGAACCCTGAATCTTAGGTGAGGTCACACATTAATGAGATTTCATTTCCCCTGACATCTCAGTCTCCATCTACACCTGTATAATTCACCTTCACAAACACTGCTTTTATTAGGGCTCTGTAAGAGGTTATTAAGACTACGTGGTAAAAATTTATTAACTAACAGTTCTGGAGGATGAAAATCCAAAGACAAGTTGTTAGGGAAAATTGTAACTCTCTCTGGTATTTCGCAGCACTTGTCCTTCCATGCTTATCATGGTTTGGTATTTGCCTGCAATTCTTGATATTCCTTGACTTTCAGATGCATCACACTAGTCAGTCACCTGTCTGTCTTCTCCCTGGGTGACTCTACATGATCTTTCTCCCGTGCATATTTGTTTTTGTATTCAGAATTCCATTTGCAACGCTACCAGAGTGGCACAGACATACTATTGTAGTAAAAACGTTAAGCAGAAATATTTAAGGGAGGGTTACATGGTTTCTACTAGCTAGGAAGCATCACAAGGATGGTCCTACTCATCCCCTTTCCTTTTGCCAGGCTCACATTCCACACTGTGATCAGTAGTGTTTCTGATTTTTTGAGATCCTACCTACTCACTAAATCTATGTATCATTCTTGAATAGTCACAAATATTTTGTTGGGTTCTAGCGATTTTACAATGATTATTAATTTTTAATTTTGTTGGTTATTAATGAGATTTCGTACCTTTAGTTGTCTTTGTTGGCCATATGGATGTCCTCTTTATTCTTGTTTAAATTTCTTGCCAGTATCTTTTTCTTTATGAGTCTTTGATTTCTTTTATTAGCTTCCAAATTCTTCATGCATATTTCAAACATAATTTTCCACTTTATGATTTGAATTTCATCTTCCTGAAGTATCTTCAGAGACAAGGAATTTCTATCTTGTTGAATTTAGAAGCACGTTTGATATGTATGTGGTTAGTACTTTGTGTAATTATCAAATGTTTTTACCTGAGTCAAGGTAATTAAGTTTATCCTATACAATTTAATTTAATCCTATATAATGTGATAGCAAATTCATAATTTTTGTCTCTGGAAACAATTTTCCTAGGTCCTGGTGTAATGTGAGGTCAAAGTTTTGTCTTGTCCTGTGTATCTTCCAGTTTCCCAACACCATTTGTTTTCCTCCTTGCCCTGTAGTACATCTTTTACGTAAATCAAGGCTTGAGATATACACAAGCATGTTTGGAGGCTTATTTTTTTTCATTTTGCTTAAATATTAGACTGTGCTTTCAACATCAACATATTGTCTAATTACTGAACTTTTATTGTAAATGATGTCAGTCAACAGATGCTACTTTATCACCTCATTTCAAGCATGCCTTGGCTTTTTAGACTTTTGTTTGTTTGCTTTTCCGAGTCACAGTCCTGTTACACGCTCTAGGCTGCCCTTGAATGCCCTACGCAGTGCAGGCTGGCCTCAAACTCATGGCAATCCTCCTGCCTCAACCTCCTGAGTGCTAGAATCAAGGCTTGTGTATCCACCCCCAGCTCCTGGATTTTATTTTAGAAATTTTAATTGTGATTGCACTGAGTATACAAACTGTTTGGTAAAGAATTAATACCTTGTATTTTAATGTTGAATTTTATGAGGCAAGAATAAGATATAATCTGCTATTGATCCACATTGCTTTAATATCTCTCAATCTTTTTTTTTTCCTTTGAGACAGAGTTTCACTATGCAGTTCAGGGTGGCCTTGAGCTCACTCTGAAGCCCACCCTGTTCTCAGATTTGCAGTGATGCTCCTGTCTCAGAATCCCAAGTGCTGAGATTACGCTACAGTACCGCTATGCTGGGTGCTATATTTTAAAATTTTATTTTAGATGTTTTGTATAAGATTACTTAGATTTATTGCTATTTTTCTTTGTTTTCCACAGTTGTAATAATAATCACTTTTTAGTAAATATTTCACTTAAAAAAACTAATCTGAGGCAGAATTCACTTCATGCAAGTTACTAAATATCATAAAAATTCATTTACCATAACGTATATAAGAATCACGTCCAAATATTCTAATTCTTAACATGAATGACTTATTACCATGTCTAAAGTATTATTTTCTATTTTGCTACACAAAATTGATACTGCTAGATATGAATCATGATTCAGTGATTCTCAATAACCATTGTGTGGTGAAATTGTCTGTTGAAACTCAGACATAGAGAAATCTTAGTACCTTCACAGACCTACTGAATAAGAATTTCTCTTGGCACTATTGTGTGGTGCATGTATCAACATACAAATCTTACATGAAATGTTAATGAAGATTTAGTGGTATAGATCTTGCTCACTAGAGAAATATTTCTCTTTTCCTTTGTCATTATTTTTAGGATACTAACCTTTTGAATACTGACTTTTAATATGCTAACCCTTACAATATTATTTCATAAATCTGTTATTTTTATTTTTAAAACATTTAATTTGAAAAATTATGCATAATCATAACTTAAAACATGTTCTTTTGAAGTATGTACACATTTGCAGAATGGCAATTTCAAATTAGCATATGCATTACCCCATAAGACTGATCAACTTCTGTGGTAAGAATAGAAATATTGACTCAGAAATTTTCAAAAATCTTGTATATAGTTATTAAATATAATTACCATGCTGACCAATAGAGTCATTGACTTCATTCCTATTATCTAACTGAAATTCTCTCATCCCTTGACCATCTCCCAAGCACTACCACAGGCCTTGGTAGCTAACCTTCTGCTTTTTACTTCTATGGCTCAAATTTTTAAATTTCTTAATATATGTGAGATCATGCCTTATGCACCTGGTATATTTCACTCTACATTAGGCTCTCCCAGTTCATCCACATTTTCACAAATTACAGGAGTTTTTTTCTTTATAAAGGCTGAATAGATACATATTTTATTTTTCCACTGAGGGACCACAGTTGAGTCCTTCTGGCTACAGCACATAGCGCTACTGTAAACTTGGGAGTGCAAACATCACTTCATCACACTTTCTTCATTTCCTTTGGATGTAGACCCAGGGGTAGCGGTGCTGAAACAAACCAGTTTCATTGCTTACCCATGTTCACGCTGCAGGGAGTTGTAATTGATTTTATACATGAGTCTTAAATCTGGAAAATTTATTGAACTCACTTATTAATTTTAACAATATACTTGAATATTCTTCTTGAACTTTTATGCACAAAACCATTAAATAATGACGGTTTTATTTCTTCTTTTCCAATCCGTATAACATAGAGTTCTTGCTTACTTTAGCTGATTGTCACATGCCTCCAGTATTATACCAGATACTAAGTGGGGGAGTGAGTACCTCTGTCTTGATCTGAAGGAACGTTGTTTAACATTATAATACTATAAAAGCTTTCAGTCATTAAGTAATCTGTATTGTACCCCTTTGTATTAGTTCATTGAGGTAAACATATGATTTTTTATTTTTTATTCTGTTAATACATCAAAGCACCTTATTAAAGACACTACAATTTTTTCTACTTTAAACATACTCCCACACTAAATACATTGTTCATATTATATTTTTGCTTCCTTTCTTACTAGTTTTCTCAGCCCTCTCTCTCTCTCTCTCTCTCTCTCTCTCTCTCTATATATATATATATATATATATATATATATATATATTTGTGTTTTGGTTTTTTGAGACGGTCTTGCTATGCAGTCCAGTCAGCCCACTATGGTGCCCAAGCTGGCCTTGAGTTTGCACCCAGTCCAGCCTTGCAAGTGCTGGGATTACAGGCATGTGTCACCTCATCCAGTCTGAAAGACATACATTATTTCCTTCAGCTATATGAATTTGGCTATTTCTTTTTGTAATTTAACTAATTTCATGCTGTGATATTAGGCCAGTGCTGATTTACAGTTTTTACATTTCCTGGTAACTTCTATTATTTTATTATTGTGATGTGTCCTCTTTATTTGTTAAACTCTACTGTGTATGACATCACATTTACTCCAGTAGTGATTTCTTTTTTCGTGTTGCATGGTACAGTTTTTCCCATTTTTTTAAATTTCAAATTTTGGAAAGTATCATATTTATTGCAATAAGATTTATCTTCTATGGTCTGTTTAACAAATTTCCTTTCAGAATAATCCAGATGTGTGTGCATTTAAATCCAATATCCTACTCTTTTATTCCTTTTGATGCTTCTCTAAAGTAGCTCTCCTTTCTTTCCTTCTTTGATATTAATTTTTGAAATTGTGTATGTTCCCATTGTTGGCGTGGTTTGTACTCATTAAAATATTTAAATAACTATCTTTGAAATTAGAGCATGCATCTCTGCACTATAAATGCTTAATTTTAATTGGTGTTTTACTCTCTTTTGTGATAATGCAACAAAACTGGAGCACTCTCTCAACTGGTATCTTTTGGTACCACTTGACATTATTTCCATGTTTAATCTGTGTGTTTTTCATCACTATACTGAAATACCTGGGCCTGGGTAATTTGGAATGAAAATAAATTTGTTAAGCCCACAGTTTTATAGGCTGGAAGTCCAAGATTAGGTGGTGTCATGTGTTCATCTCTGGTAAGCCCCTCCTTGCCCCTGTCCCCACAAGGCAGAGGACACCTTATAGGAAACCACTCACACGGGAAGACAGGAGGCCAAAGAAGATAGAGGCCAATCACACTCCTCAAGAGCAAACTCTCTCATGGAAACTAACTGGGGGCCCAGGAGAATAACGTTAGACCTTTGCAGCACTTGCAATGGTATAATCTCCTCACGAGTCTGCTTCATCAAAAGTGTCTACCTACCACCACTGCCACACTGGGTTCTCAGCCTACAAACATTGAATCTTTGGAGAAGCACACAGGCCATAATCAAACCACACCGATGCCTGCAACTGGACAGGAAATTTTTGTTTGTTCAAAATGGATTCAGATTTATTGATTTAGTTTCATTCCTTTGTGAATTTCTGAACTTTCATTTATGATTACATTTCTTCTGGAAAAACACCTTTTAATGCTTTTTGCACTATATTTCTAATGATCAAGTAAGTTAGTGTTTATTTAATTGAAATTAACCTTATTCCAGTTAATTTCTAGGACATAAAAGATAATATACAATATTGTATATTATATATTGTATATTAGATACAATATAATATATTATTATACTATATATTAATATAATATATTGTATCTAATATACAATATAATTATACTATATATTGTATATTAGATATAATATATTGTATTGTATATATTACATAATAATTATATAGAATATAATATGTACAATATAATATGCCATAATGCAACAATATACTATATAATATATCATATATATAGTATATATACCATAAATTATGTAATATACAATAATGCAATTATATATTGTATATGATATTTTATATATCATACATTATAATACATTATATATAATTTATAGATATAATCTTTTTTACAGGCCATAGCATTCTCAGTTAAGTCATTATTTTGAAGATTATTTGATTTTCTCTCTCTCTGGCTGCTTTTAATTTCTCCAGTCTTTTATCCTCAACACCTTTAGCATGTGATAAACAGTACTTTAAGGTGATCCTCTGATTCTCAGTCACTGGGGTTCACAAGTTCTTGCAGTCAATGGCTTAAACACTTAAATCCACTCTTTGGGGGACTTTGCAAAGTAACAAAGGCTTTATACTCATTGACCTTAATGTAGGGAGTTTATCCACGTCGACCTTACCTAATCATGTGAACCTTTAACACAGTAGGCTCCAGCTGGTAGCTGAACAGGAGATCAGAGCCTTCAAGCAACAGAAAGGCTTGATACACCCTTACTTGTTGTAAGTAGGAGAGGACTTGTTGCATGAAATGAGTGGACTTTGGAAAGCACTTCTCACTCATAGCCAGCAAGAAAATAAATGGCAAAAAACCCTGGATGCTGTCATGGTTTATTTCTGTGGCCCCTAGGCCTCATGGGTTTGCATTGTGCATTTGATTGGTTCGTTTTCTAGCACTTGGATTGATGGTGTGAGTGCTACACCCACCTAGGGGTGGAGCCAGCATACAGTGTAATGGCTGGAAGAAGGCGTGTCTCTCTCTTGCTGGTTTTCCCCTTGCTGTTTGCAGTCACCATGAACTGCGGCCCGCCATGCCACCCTGCCTTGGAGCCAACTGAGTATGGACTGAAACCTCCAAAAACTGTAAGAAATAAACCTTTCCTTTCCCCAATTTGGGCTTCAGATATTTTGTCTCAGTAATGAGTGAAAAGTAGCTAAGATAGATGTTTTCATTCAAATACTCTGTTCAGCTGATACCTTCATTGCAGCTTTGTGGTCCTCTGAGTGGATTAACCAGTGTCCAGAGATGCCATCTACACAACTATGAGTAAGCTATGGCTATTTTAAACTGCTAAGTCTGTGGGAATTTATTGTGCGGCAACAGCAAATTAGTGCAGTGTGATATTCCTACTTTAAGTTTACTTTGTAGTTGTACTGTTTTGACTTTGAGATGCTTCTGATTTGGAAGTATAACATTTTTCCTTGGCTTAGGAAAATATTCAAACATTATTTTTTCACATATCACTTATTCTGCCCTCTTCTCTCTTTTGTTTTTCTATTACACAGAGTAACATAATTTAGACCATCTCTCTGTACATTGTATCCCTCTTTTTTTGTTATAAATGATGCGGGTTTTTACTCCTTCTATTCCAATTGGGTATTTTCTTGTAGTTTATTCCCTTCTCATTTATTCAATCTGTTATTTAATCAATCTGTTTGTTTCTTTCTTTATTTGATTATTGAATTGTTCAAGTCTATTATTTATCTTTTCATTTTATATATTTTAGCTTTCTAAGTTCTGTCTCTCCTCTTTTAGAATGGTAAGCAAAGAAAATCCAGTTATTTGAAGCATATTTGAAGTATTCAACATCTCTTCCTCTTCCACAAGAGAAGCTTTTTCAATTGTTAATTGTTTGCTATTGGCTAATGTCCATTATGCAAACCACTTCCTGTTTCTTTACTTTTCTTTCAGGTTCTTTAATCCTTCTTTTTCTTTCTAGAGTTCCTGGTAATTTTTGCATGATTACATAATTTTTCAAATATTGACAAAGTAGTTTTGAGGTTAGAAAAATATTAACTTCTTCAATTGCATATCACCTTTATTTTATTTCATAGATTTGTATGTTTATATATGATCTACAAGCCATGAAAAACCTATTTTGGTTCACCTTTACTGCTAGACTGCAGTTCTTCAATTTTTGTGCTAAAGCAAGAAGGTTTTAGCCAAAATTTCTTCACTCTTGATGGACACCTGAATATCAGTTTGTATTAGTTTGGCTTTCAAAACCCTGAAAAGAGACACTCAGCCTCTTGCTTTCTTCATTGTCTTTTCTAGGACAGGAATAAACCCAACTCTGTGTTAAACTTCACGGTCCTCTTCCTTCAGCCATGTGTAATCCAGTAATTCTTTATTATGCATTAGTTCTCTACTATTTTCACACAGACCATTTTAATAATTGTATAACTTAGGGTACTTCAGAGGAAAGAACAAGTAGGATGTGAATAGGTGAAATTTATTCTAAGGAATTTGTCTCAAATCATTAGAAAGGAAGAGAAATCCAGATCTGCAGGATAAAAAATCAAGATGGAGGAAATCTGAGACCCAAGGGATTACACAGTGCAGTTCCAGCAAAGGACCTGTGAGAACAAAGACAAAGGCTGCCAAGCTTGAGAGTCCAGAAGACACTGTTTCATTCTGGGTACAAAAATGGGAATAAAAATTCATGTCTCAACTCAAAAGGAATCAAGTAGGAGGGATTCTCATTTGGGGAATAGTCAGCCTCTTGATTCTGTTGAGACTTTAACTAACTGCATGAGACCCATTCACATTAGGGAGGGCATTCTTCTTTGCTTGATTTAAACATCATTCTCATTTTAAAAGATTCTCAAGGTACACCCAAAATTACATTTGACCAAACACCTGGGCATCTGATAGCTCAGTCAAATTTTATACATAAAATTGATCATTGCAATAATTTTCCTAGATTCTTTTCTGTGCTAGAATTTAAAAGTATGAGTAATTTAAATTAGTGCTTCTTGCACTAATGAAGTCCAAATTCTTTAGCACAGGAAGGTTGGGTCCTAATTTCACTCTCATGTGTTTTTCAGAATTGTGTTATTACTGCTTCTTGTAAACCACTACCACTTCTCTGCCCTAAATTTTCTGCACATGCCATGATGGTTGACAACTTCTGGTTCCTGTGAAGTTCTCTTCCTTTGTATTTGAAGATTTTATGCCACTCTATTAGCTTTGACAAAATTCTACTTACTCTGCAATATCTCAGATTTTGCCTTTTTAGTAAAAGTATTCCTGAATACCCTTAAGCCCACAGTAGGAATGTGATATTTCCTTCTTTCCATGTTGCATATATAATGTCTGTATACATAAATGCATGTTAAGAAATAAAAACAATAAATGAAATAACAGCTGAATATCTTATTACCCACCACCTCGTTTGTAAATTAGACTATTACTAATCCACTGAAAATTCATACCTACTGCTCTTAGCTTTTTTCATAACACTCCCACCCCAGAGATACTAACATAGATATGTTTTATCTTTCTCTTGATTTCTTGTTCCCTGAGTTTTGAGATTTATAATCTAAATTTACTTTAAGCTACTGCATTTCAAATTATTGTGACACTATGCCTTTAAGTTATCACATGTAGCAGTAGCTCATTAATTTTCTCTGCTATATACTTTCACATGGCAATGATAGAGATAGTTGTTTTCTCTTTTGTCAGCAAAACTTCTACTTACATCCTCTGGGGTTTAATACTACAAATACTCATGCTACATGAATTCTTACACATGTTTCTTGGTATAGAATATTCAGAATACAGGAGATTCTCATATGTAAGGTTATCTCTGGTTTATATATTAGGAAATAATTACTGAGTCTTAGTTTGTGTCCACGTTAAAGTTCATCCTAATTATTTGGGGGTGCTACTGAGCTTATTTGCACTCACACATAAATGGAATGAACTCCTATTACCCACTGTCAACATTTAATATTTCCAAAAATTTAGACCGGCCAATCTGAAATCTTCTATATTAGCTTTCATTACCATGATTACTAATAAAATTAAGTATCTTTTCCTATGTTCACTACATAGTTATTATCTCTGCTGTGAAATGTCTCCTAGTGTCTTCTGACATTTTTAAGGTTTATTTAAATTAGATTTTCATTGATTTCTGAATTTCATGTATACTTGTGCACCAAAACCCTCAAATTTATCCTCTGCAGGTATTTTTCTTTGTTTTATGTCTTAAAATGTCAATGTTTTTGTTGTGAGCCATGGACAATTGAATTTGAATGGGTTGTAATTGAATTTTTATTTCTTCTTATGCTTATCTCTTCTGATTAATAAATTCTTTCCTTCTCAAGTTATAAAGTTATGCTTCAGTATTTGTTTTAATTTCCCTTTGTATTTAAGTCTTCACTAAGTCTCAAAAACATTTGTTCATTTTATGTATTTCTAGGAAAAATTTAGCTATTTTTCTACGTACTGTGGCTAATTTTGGAGCACAACTGAATGAATAGAATGTTCTTCTTTCAGTTATTTGCAGTGTCTGTTACAGACTATTTTTCTATACATTTATAGGTATTTATAGATTTCCTATTTTTTCTTGTTTGTTCTAATACATCACAAGAATATTTAGGATTTACTTTGTATTAAAAATATGCTGATGGCTGGCAAAATACGGCAAATATCACAAGTTATTCTGTTTTAGATATATTTGGTTTCTTCTTAGGCTTTTTTTTTCCATATCAATATTTAAAGTTAGCTAAAATAGTTCCCTAAAATCTCTACATGATATCAATTGAAAGTTATGGCAAACACAGTATGTTCAAGTAATGCATACAAGTAATGAGTGTTCATTCCTATGATTTTTGATTGTGATCCCCTCCCTAAAATTTATATCCTTAGTTTTCAATATAAAGTTTTTAGTTTCTCTAAGTTCAGAGCTCTTTTTCTGTAATAAGTCCCACTGAGTGAAATATTACCTGACCTTATTCAAATTGTCCTGTAAAAATCAGAGCAATAAGTACAAAGAAAATATGATGCCCAGGTTTCCCATCACCATGTATAATATAGTCCATTGCTTCTGATACTTTGGGCTAATTTATAAGTATGATTAAATATCAGGCATACCTTGACATACCTTGACATACTGAATCCAGTGCTATATGATGGAGAAATAAAGATTTCTTTGCATCAATTGCTGGAATAGTTTTATTACTCAGAAAGTTTAGTGCAACCTGACAGAGACTAGTATTACATGAAATCTTGTTTTGATTTTCCTTTTTTTATTTCTGTGGAAATCTTTTTTGTCCTCCTATCTTGGTTAGAGTGTCCAGTATAGTACAGAATAAAGTGAGACAATAAGCATCTTTTTACTTTTTTTCCAATTCTAAAGGAAATGCTTACAAAGGAGTACATGCAGCAGGTTTAGATAGATAGGGCTTAGCAAGTGAAAAGAGTTTTCTTCTATTTTGCTTAAGAGACTTTTGCCATAAAAGAGTGGTGCAGTTTATTAGAATCTTTTAAAGCTCCTACTGAGTTTACTATACAAGTTTTCTAACATTAACAGATCTGTGCTTCCTAAGACAAAACAAACTGGGCCATAATAGGCCATCATCTTTGTGCATCAGTGGATTTGTTTTGCTAATGATTGGTTTGGATCCTTTTATAAATATTCATAAATAAAATTTGCTGGCACATGATTGTTTACTTGTCTATCTCCTGCAGAATAATTATGGCTTCTTAAGCAAAGACCGTATCTTACTCATTTTTATGTCTTCAATATAGTACTTAGTGAAATTCCTGGCACATAGGTTATGCTAGTAAATTAATGTTTAATGAGGACACAATTGATTAATCATATTCTAACACACACAAAAAAAGCTCTCCAGGTAGACTTTAAGTATTCTCAACTTTAAAACAGATAACCAGTATTTACCAATTTTCTATATTGATTTTTCCTATTATCTATTCACTAGAATCACTGATATGAAAAACCCTTAATAATTCACTATCACCAGAGCCTTTAAATTCTGCCTCCAATGTCATTTTCTTGTGTGGATTTTGTCCACTTCCATTCTTCTAATAACATAAAATTACTTAACTACCACTTCATAGTGAGCTATTATGAATGTTTCTAATTGGCTTCTCTAGTTTCTAATCTCCCTAATCTCCCACACTCCCCATCTATTACCTCATTCAGTTATCACACAAAAGTCAAAAGTGATTTTATTAAAAGATAACCAAAACTTCTACCCCATGTACTCGTTGCCTACAACCTTCAATTGCTTTCCATTAAGCTTTGAAATAGCGTTTCAGCTCTGCACACTGGTCTGTAAGCCATTACATACTTGAATAACTTTTTGCCTGCTTCTTCCACTTCTTCTTACACCTGTTTTCCCAGTTCACTCCCCTATAGCCACACTGACCCACAGTCACTAAAAACATACCCACAATTCCCATAAGCACTTCTTTACAACTTTGTTGGCAAACAAGCTGATGTCCTAAATGATATATTCACCATCAGATTCTCAAATCTAAATTAGCACTGTCTGTTTATTTTCTGTGTGATTTAATTATTGCAGTTATTTATATTTGTATGGTTATTGTCTAGTGATTTTCCTATATTTATATACAAGTGACATCATAAATCCATGACACATTGTTTTGCATACCATTTATATTCAGTTACAATTTAGTGCCTTGAAATTTGATATTGCCAATATACTAATTTGAATCAGAGATTAAAGGATACATAAAGCATGTTTGCAAAAGTGTTCATAAATTTTGTTCTAGTTATTCAGTTTTGGGGATAGTATACCAAACATAATTAAAATCTTTTGATCACTTATATGAATGAAAAGTTAATTACTTTCAAGAAGTAGAGAAATTACTAGCTGAATCTAAAATTAGCTGCAGACTATTGTTTCAAAAACTCCATTAATAAATTCAATTAATTTATACAATTTCAATATTGCATGTACCTCTCCTATGACCTAAGGTTTTTTTCTTTTGTTTTTTGTATGGTTCAGTCCAGATTTATTTAGGAATACCTGGCACAAGTCCAATAGAAATATTTTTGCATACATTACTTTGAATTGTGGAGAGCAGAAATCAGTATAGAAAAATAACAATTACTCAGATGATCTTGAATTAATGTCAAAATTTTAGTCCAAAGAACCAAGTGATTTCAAGGAAGACTTGAAGTTTATTATTCAAATTTGTCTTGGGGGGTCCCAAGCTCTTAACTGAAGTATCAGCTCTGTATTTTGAAATCTAAAATTCTTCATTAAAAATCCCATCGTTATATTTTAAATGTTGATTTGGTGATCCTCCCACAGAATGCATTGAAAATGAATTCACAGACAGCCCGGGAGTTATATGACCACACAGTCAGAGAAATGAAATCAGAAAACAAAGTAAGTAGGTAGCACAGCAGCGTGAGCAGAGAATGCCTAGTGGACAATCATGTCTCCTGTTTACCACAGTCCTAGGTCGGCCTGCAGATGGAGACCTCAGAGCTGGGACAGCTTTATAGTTTTGACAAACTTCTGTGGTGCTCTCATAATTAACTTCAGCCTAGCTGTGTAGTGAGCTTTCTGTAACAGTAACAAAATTCTTGAGTTGGTCAACATAGAAGGAAAAAGTTTATTTTAGCTTGGTTTGGGAAGTTTTGCTCCACAATTGACCAATCTGTTGATCTTGGGCTTGTGGCAAGGAAACTTATAATCAAGGAAGCCTCTAGTAAAGGAAGTTCTTGCTTCATAGTTGGAAGTGAAAAACAGAGACAGGAAGTGGCCAAGATTTCATCATTTCCTTCAAGAGTAAACACAAATACTAGAAAACCCCCAACCAATCTCCATGTCTTAGGGATTACACTAGCTCCACAGTAATCCCTAGATTGGAAAAGAAACCATTAAAATAAGAGTTATTAGGCAAAACTCATCTAAACTGTAACAGCAAAGCATCAAAAAGCTGCTCCTTTCAATTTATTTTTTATGAACACAACCTGCACGACACATTTCCATTTTCCTGGCTGTCTTCTCCATTCCCCATCAATCTGATTGAACACACATCCTTACAGTCACTTAACCCTCTCTAACCAAATACTTGCCACATTTCATGAATTTACAGGTGTTCTACTGAAAAGTTCAAGGCACAAATCTCCCTTTTCTCCTCTTTTATTAATTGAAGATTATTATAGATACAAACTCCTCCCTTCTGGGTGTGCAGTTTGTTA
>PVJX010017153.1:0-38907 GCA_004027295.1 Dolichotis patagonum | reverse complement strand
AAAAAATTTTTTTAAATTTTATTTTAAAAGGGAGTAAAATTAAACACAACAAAACAGAACAGGACATAAGAAAGCATAAATTTCAAAGCTAGACAACCAGAGATCTTCACTATCTGTCATATTGTCTCTTGTTTTCTTCCAAATGGTTGTCCTTATCTTTGCATATGGAGAGCTCATACTAAATAACATAGTCAATCTTGTCACAAGATGTGTAGTTCACTGGCTCCCACTTGCTAGGCAGGGGGGAGGGGGGAACACGGGATGGGGGACAGGATGACATGAGATGTCTGATTCTCAGCCCACATGCAAGCAGGATCACAGTTGCCCCCCAGGGACGGGAAGAGTTCTTTGTTCTCCCGGTACCCCAAGCCAACTGCATGGTGCAGGTCCCGAGGCACCAGGGTCTCTCCCCTGCAGGCCCTCTAAAGTCTGCCATACTCACCTGCTATTTCTTTCTGATGAATTGACCATTCCATTTCCAAAGTTCTGAAATGGCCAACAGACCACAGAAAGAATTCTCTTTATGCTCCTGTTTGAAACCGGCAGCTACAGTGATCTGCTGGCCTTGCTTCAGGGCCATCAGCTGATTTCTTGAAGGCAGCTATTCTTTCCAGAGTGAGATGAAATCTCAGTGCTGTTTTAATTTGCATTTCTCGAACGACCAGTGATGGTGAATTTTTCTTCATGTATTTATTTGCCATTTGTATATCTTCATCTGACAATTGTGTGTTCATCTCAGATGCCCATTTTTGGAGAGGGTCTTTGAATTTGGGGGCTTGATGTTTTTCAATTTTTATATGTTCTGGATATAAGTCCTTTGAGGGGTTGCTGGCTACAATTCTTTCCCATTCTGTGGGTTTTCTTTTCACTCTGTTGGTGATTTCTTTTGAAGTGCAGAAACTTTTCAGTAATATGAGATCCGAGTTGTTGATTCTTTGAAGTGTGTTCCCATGCAGTTTGTGTTTTGTTCATGAATTCTCTGCCTACCCCATGTCTCCAAGATGTCTACCTATCCTTTTTTTGTTTTTTTTAAATCGGTATCAGGAATCGAACTCATGACCACGCGCTTGCAAGGCAGGCACTTATGCTGCTGAGCTAAATCCCCAGCCCTGACGTTTACCTATCTTGTCTTCCAGTAGATTTAGTGTTTCTCTTTCAACATTTAGGTCTTTGATCCATTTAGACTTTAGTTTTGTGCATGGTGATAGGCATGGATCTAGTTTCAGTCTTTGGCATGTGAAGAGCCAATTTTTCCAACACCATTTGTTAAAAAGGCTATCCTTCTTCCAGTGAACATGTTTTGCCCCTTTGTCAAGTATCAGGTGGCTGAGTGTCTTTGTAGTTGTGCTTGCATCTTGTAATCTATTCCATTGATCCTCAGGTCTATTTCTTTGCCAGTACCATGCTGATTTTATCTCTGTGGCCTTGTAGTATAGTTTCAAGTCAGAAATTGACATGCTTCCTGCTTTGCCTTTGTTGCCCAGAATTGCCTTTGCTATTCTAGGTTCCTTCTGTTTCCAAATGAATTTTAGGAGTGTTTTCTCTAGATCTGTGAGGTATGTTAATGGTATTTTGATGGGGATTGCATTAAATCTGTATAACAGTTTTGGGAGTATGGCCATTTTCACAATGTTGGTTCTTCCTAAACAAGAGCAAGGAATATCCTTCCATTTTTCTAATATCCTCTTCAATCTCCTTTTTTAGTGTAGCATAATTTTCAGCATATAGGTCTTTTACATTCTTGGTTAGGTTGATTCCTAAGTATTTCATTTTTTTAGATGCTATTGTGAAGAGTGATATTTCCATATTTTCTCTCGCAGTGAGTTTTTTTGTTTGTGTACAGGAATGCTATTGATTTTTGAGCATTGACTTTGTATCCAACTATACTGCTGAATTTGTTTATGACTTCTAGTAGTCTTTTAATGGAGTTTTTTGGGTCTTTTGTATAGAATATCATATCATCTGCAAATAGTGATAATTTAACTTCTTCCTTTCCTATCTTTATTCCTTATATTTCTTTCTCTTGTCTGATTGCCCTGGCTAGTGTTTCCAGAACTATATTGAATAGGAGTGGTGATAGTGGACATCCTTGTCTTATTCCTGATTTTAAAGTGAAAGCTTTCAGTTTTTGTCCATTTAGTATAATATTGGCTGTTGTTTTGTCATAGATGGCCTTTATAAGGTTGAGGTAGACACGGTGTATTCTGAGTTTCTGAGGGTTTTTATCATAAACATGTGTTGGACCTTATCGAAAGCTTTTTCTGCATCTATTGAGATGACCATGTGGTTTTTGTTTTTGGCTCTGTTGATGTGGTGTGTTACATTTATTTATTTGCATATGTTAAACCATCCCTGCATTCCTGGAATGAATCCCTGTTGGTCATGGTGTATAATCTTGATGATTTGCTGCGTTGTATTTGTCCATATTTTATTGAGAATCTTTGCATCAATGTTCATTAGTGAGTTGGCCTATAGTTCTCCTTTTTGGTTGAGTCTTTCTCTGGTTTTGGTATCAGAGTAATACTTGTCTCCAGGAATGATTTAGAGAGGATTGCTTCCTTTTCAATTTCACTGAAGAGTTTAAGGAGTATTGGTATCAAATCTCTAAGTTTCTTGTAGAATTCAGCTGTGAATCCATCAGACCTGGGCTTTTCTTTGTTGGTAAGTTTTAAATTACATTTTCAATTTCAATAGCTGATATTAGGTTATTCAAAATTGCTATATCTTCTTGGTTGAGCTTTGGTAGTTCAAATGTTTCTAGAAATCTGTTCATTTCCTCTGTGTTTTCCACTGTATGTGAATAGAGACTTTCAAAGTAGGTATTCATGATCTTTTGAATTTCCTTGGAATCTATAGTAATTTCCCCCTTTTCAATCCTTATTGCATGAATTTGGTTTTTTTTTTCTTTCTTTTTCTTGTTAAGGTTAGCTAGAGGTTTGTCAATTTTGTTTATTCTCTCATAAAACCAGCTTTTTGATTCACTAATTCTTTGTTTTTTTTTTATTTTTAGTTTCAATTGCATTGATTTCTACTCTAATTTTTACAATTTCCTGTCTCCTGTGAGCTTTGGGTTTAATTTGCTCTTCTTTTTCTAGAAGCTTGAGATGAAGTATTAGGTTGTTTATTTGTGCTTGTTTTGTTTTTTTGATATGACTATTTATTGCTATATATTTCTATCTTAAGACCACTTTCATTGCACCCCACAGATTATAGTATGTTGTTTCTGCATTTTCACTGAATTGTAGGTATTGCTTTACTTCTTCTTTGACTTCATCTGTAACCTGCTGGTTGTTCAAAAGGTTGTTATTTAATTTCCATATATTTACGCAGGTTTTGCAATTTCTTTTGCCATTGATGTCCAATTTCAGTGCACTATGGTCAGATATTAGGCATGGGATAATTTCAATACCTTTGCAGTTACTTAAGAATGTTTTATGGGATAATATATGGTCTATTTTGGAGAATGTCCCATGCAGAGCTGAGAAGAATGTATATTCTTATGTGGTTGGGTGGAACACTCTGTAACCATCTACTAAGTTCAATTGCTCGCACATATGATTCAGTTCTATTATTTCTTTGCTGACTTTTTGTCTAGTTGACCTATCTCTTTCTGACAATGGGCTGTTAAGGTCCCCTGCTATAATTGTGTTATTGTGTATTTGGTTTTTCATGTCCATTAGTATCTGTTTTACATAGTTGGGTGCTCCTGTGTTTGGTGCATATATATTTATAATTCTTAGTTCTTCCTCTTGAATTTTTTCACTTACAAGTATGTAGTGACCTTCTTTGTCTCTTTTAATCATTTTAGGTTTGAAGTTCACATTGTCTGCAAATGGAATAGTTACCCTTGCTTTTTTCTGGGTTCCTGTTGCATAGAATACTCTTTTCCATACTTTGACTTTTAATGTATGAGTTTCCTTTTGAGTCAGGTATGTTTCTTGTATACAGCATATTGTGGGATCATGTTTCTTGATCCATTATGTCAACCTATTTCTTTTGATAGGTGAATTGAGGCCATTTACATTTGTGGATATCACTGATATGTACTGGCTCAACTTTGCCATGTTATGTTCCAGTTGTTTGCTTTCTGCTTTTCCCCCTTGTTTAATTGCTTGTCCTACCTGGTGGTTTTTTTCTGTTGCTGTTCTGGGGATTGTGGTTATTTTTATCTCTCTCTAGTATGTCTTTCAATACTCTTTCTAGGGTTGCTTTGGTAGACGTGAATTTCTTCAGTTGTTCTTTGTCATGGAAGTATCTTGTTTCTCCATTAAATTTGAATGAAAGTTTTGCTGGGTACATCAGTCTGGGTTGAAAGTTGTTTTCTTTCAGGCTTGAAATACCTCACTCCAAGTTCATCTTCACTTGAGGGTTCATGCTGAAAAGTCTGCTGTGATTCTAATGGGCTTTCCTTGATATGTGAGTTGTGTCTTTTATCTAACAGCTTTTAGTATTCTTTTTTTATGCTGTATGTCTGAGATCTTAATTATTATATGTCTGGGTGTAGATTTATGTTGGTTGTGACTATTTGGCATTCTATATGCCTCACTTATCTGCATATCAGATTTTTTTCCCTGTGTGCGGGAAATTTTCTGCTATTACGTCTGTGAATATTTTAGATATGTCATTTGCATTGACTCCTGCATTTTTACTGATGCCTGTTAATCTTATATTGTTGCTCTTGGCATCATCTTGCAGCTGTTGGATTGTCATTTCATGCTGCTTTGTTATTTTTAAAAGTTCTATCCTTTCATGATCACTAATTGCAATCCTGTTCTCAAGGTCTGAAATCCTATCCTCAGCTTCATTTAAATGGTTTTGCATGCTTTGAATAGAATTTTTTGTTTCTTGGATGTTTCTTTGTGTTTGTTTCATGAATTCTACTTGTTTTCTATATTGTTCACTCAAGGTTTCAATCAGTTTCCCCTGCTCCTGTACTTTTTTCTCTATTTCTTCTTTAGCTGTGCTCAGCAACTCCTTTACTAAGGTTTTTTTTTCTATCTTTATGTGGGAGAGTACTTCTAATTTGATTTCCTCTATAACCTCATGGAGTTTTTTTTATTTCACTCGCTATCTTTTCAGAGATTTCTGGTGTGTTACTTTTGAAGTGCTCTATTTCAGTGTCTCCTGTACTTGCTCCTGGTGGACTCAATGTTTGAGATTGCATTTTGCTTTTTCATTTTGCCATTTTCCCTTTCTAGTTAATATTTGGCCCTTCAGTCCCACTAGTGTCAACTGTTGGTAGTGTGTATCTTGGGGTCCTAATGTAAGGTTGATGTTTGTCCAATTGTTGGGTCCCACAATGAATAGGTGAGCCAGTCACCTGACTTTACACTGGACGGCCTGTTGGGTGAGTCCTATATTCTTCCTGGGCTGACAAGCCTAGTAGTATTGATGTAGGTCAACTTTTAGTTTTTGCTATTACTTTATCTTCAGGTTATTCCAGGCCATCAAATCTCTCTATCTATAGTGTTTGTGTTGGTTGAGGCCCTACTGTTTCCCTCTTGTGTGTCTGTGTGTCTCATAAGCCCTTTTGATTTTCTCCAAGTGGGGGGAGGCCTTATTGGCATGCTCTTCACCCTGCCTGATGATTTCTGTGTGCAGGAAGGAGTCACCCATACTCTTATCAGACTCACCAAAGTCTTACAGTTAGTTGGAGGAAGCTTTACTGCTGTCCCTATTTACTGTACACCTCTGTTTTAGGGGCATACTCACCACACTGACTGGAGTCTGCTGAGATCCTCTGTTTGGGTGAGGCAGTTACTGAATCTCCCATCAAGCTAGCACAGTTAATCTGCTGTAGTCCAAGGTTCTGGGAGAAAGGGTGGGAGCTGAAGATCAACTGCAGTATTAGGTCCAGGAGGTAGGAAATGTCTCCAAGGGGCCAGCAGATGTCCTGGTCTAGGTGTCCGGACTGTTCAGGCCAAGGTCCCAGGGCAGTGTGGCATTCCTCAGTGCCAGCTGGAGTCGCATCTATTTCCAGGTTTTGAGCAATGTTTCAAAGTTTCCTCAGTGCACTGGGAATCACCTGGCCCACTTTTGGCTCCCCTGGAGTTCGCTGGGTATGGCCCAGTTAGTGCCTTGGGTACCTCTCATGTGTCTTAGGGTGATTTCAGCCACAGGGGCTTGGGGGGGGGCTGGCTTTGTTTTTGTTTGGCTTTCACAGTGCCAATGAACAACAGACTTGAGAAGGAATGGATGAGCTATTTGGAGCTGGCATTCAGCAGCCCCATTAAGCTGGGGTGGACATGGGCCCAACTCCTGGGAAGAGGAAGGACCTGTCTTTTGAAGGGGTCAAATCCCTATGTGGGGTGTGAACATCTTGGGGCATTCTCAGCTTTGTCTTAGGGAAGCTCTGCCTTACCTGAGGAAAGAAGTTGGTCATGTTTGTTCTTCCTTTCAGCTGACTCCCAGCATTGTTCTTTTAGTCATGTATCCTCATTCCTAAGTGACCTGGAGTCTCCTGTGTCCTCCCTCCATGTCCCCGCCCTCACAGAAACAGCAAGAGCAAGTGTGGGCTCAGGACACACCATGAGCCTGCAGGTGTCCTGTCCTACTGCCCCTCTGGGAGGTTCCAGTTCATACAACTGCTAAGCAACGACTGGAAGTCAGGGATAGTGAGACTCTAAGCCCTGAAATCGGATCTGTGGTTGTTTTTCTCGGTCCAAATGGATCCCCACCCATGACTGGCAGCTAGTGCCCTTGAAGCCAGGGCAGCTGTCTCTCTAGAGCCTGATGCCCAGGCTCCATCCTCAATAGATCCACTGACGGGATGGGAGTAAGTGGGACCTGGAGGTTCCTTTTAGTTCCAGTGTTGAAAGGTGATCGTCAGAAACTTCATCTCACCTTCAATTTCTCTAGCACTTGTCATAGAGCTAGGTGGGCACTGCCTGGAGCCTCTGTTCCTGGCTGTGTCACCACTTGTCACATCTTTTGGGCCAAAGAACAGGTGCCTACAGTGGGGTGCAGATGGCAGGGCTCCAGGCTTCGGAGTGTCTGAACCCTGCCTATGTAACCACAGGTCTTCCTGGACACAACCCTTGGCCTCCATTGGAAAGGGGAGAGATTTCATTTAACTCGGATCTTTAGAGTTTCAGTCCATGGTCAGCGGCTCCAGTGCAGGATCATCGTGGCAGAAGGGCTTGGTACAGCAAAACTGCTTAGTTCACAGTGGCCCAGGAAACAGAGCAGAGAAAGAGCACCAGAGAGCCAGTGGTCAGGGACCAGATGTAGTCCCCAAGGTCACACATCCATGACCTAGCCAGACACATCCAGGTGTGTGCTTTACTAATCCCTCCAGGGAGGCTCCCAAGCCAATCAGGGTGGTTGCCATGACTGTGTGCTTCTCTGGCTACCTTGTGCTTGTGGAAACTTTTTTCACTAAACAATCACTTCCAATGCTACCCCATGTTAGAATTTCAGCAGCCTTACCCTTGACACTTGTGTCCTGACTTGGGAAAGCCTGATATTCACTGTGAACTTCCTTGTCCCTGATTTGCTACAGAAACTCCAGAGGCTTCTCGAAGGCAGAGCGGATGCAGACTATGGAGCAACCTCATCTTACTGACTCTAGCATGTGAAGTAATCTTCTCAGGAAGCATCTTTTCCCTTCTCACTGGCTGTTGGAACAGCAACCAGCAGACACAGGCTGTCATCAGCTATCCCTGAGGCCTAGGCAACATGCTTGCCAGCTCACAATCTGTACTTGCACATCTTCTACACCCTGGAGTGTTTCTGGGAAGGGCCTTGGGCAGGCAAAGCTCCAGGAAGAGGGTCTCCTTCTTTATCCTAAACAACCTCCTGCCCAGAAAGTTACTGGAGCTGACCAGGAGGCCATAGTTGACCCTAGGCCAGGTCCCCCAGGAGTGCCCCCACCAGGCTCCAGTGCCAGGGCCCTGCCCCTTCCTGTCCTTCCCTTCGATGCTCTGCAACCCGCAAGATGCACATGAGGTAATTACTGCCAGGCTGTGTCTCCTTCACCAGAGAATCCCCCTAGTACCTGGCAAAGATAGCCTAGCTATTCCTTAAGGGGAAGCAGGGCCAGCTGGGGAGACCCCAAGCATTGGGCTGGGGTGAGAAATGGCTCTAGGATGGAGTTCTTGGGAGGCACCACTATGAGGAAGGAAGGCCACAGGAACTCTTACCAGGCTGCCTGCCAGCCATCTCTGTGTGGCCAGTGCTCCCTTCCATTTAGCTAATTGGAGATTGTGTCTCTGAATGGAGCTTAATGTCCTTTGGAAATTATCTGTTCTTTTTGTTTTCTTTTAAAATGTCTCATGTTTTCTTTGTCTGCATTAAGTTGTCAGAGTGTTCCTCACTGTTGAAGGTGAGCAGTAGCACATCCAGAGGAGGCAGCTGGCCCTCCAGGACAATGTTCCCTCTGAGGTTAAGCTGGGCAAGTGGGAAACAGACTCTGGGTGCAGGAGGCCTGGGGGATATTCTGTCTCCAACAAGGAAGGGATAGAGTGTGACCTGGGAGAAGGCCAGAATTGGCCACCAGACCCTGCTTTATGGGACATGATAATCAAGGTGCCTTCCTGAGCTAGTACCTTGGCTGCTGGGGCCTCATCCCAGCACCAAAGTACTCAGCTGCCCAGTTATGCACATGACCAGAGACGCTGTCTTCCTATAGGAGGAAGAACACTTTCTATGGAAGGCAAGGCTACATGAGAAATGGTAATTTTACTCCTCAATCCCACCACCTTGGAGGATCTGAGACCTGTGATAAATTACGTGGTTGTGCTCTACTCTAGTCCTCCCTGGCCCTTAAACAACAGAACATCAAACACTATGGCATGTAAGAATTGGCAAATGTCAACAGAACAGATACTACTTCTAATGGAGGGCTATGTGAACTGCACATGTGTGTAGCTCACTGTAGGAACGTTTTCGGAGGAACACATCCTGAGGTGGTTCCCTCACTGAGCAAACATCATGGAGTCCTCATCCAAGCTGACGCATCCCTGGGCCATAGAATATTAAGGAGCAGCATTTTGTATGTCATTTGTTATTGGCCTGTGCTTTACTAGGCATACATGACTTATATCACTTTATCTTCCCAATAATCCTGGACCATTGAATCAACAGAGACCAGGAGGCTAAGAGCTGGCCCAGTACCCATGACTAACAGCATAGCAAACTGAGGCCTCTCTGCACTGAAAATGTGGTTCCCAGGAAGCCTCTGTGGGAGTGAGTCACTATCATCATTGCTGACTGCTCTGTAAGCTGTAATTCCAGATCCAAGCCTAAGCCTCTAAGATGTTTTCTATTTTCATCTTCTCTCAGGACTCTCACCCCTTACCAGAAAGGTATCAAATGGGACAGCTCATTTGATTATTTGCTATCTGAGAATTTGGTGTCTGCTGTGGTGCCAAGCATTGTTGTGGACACTGCATCACAGGAGGGAACAACATGGTTGAAATACCTGCCTCAGGTGCTCACCTGGCCAGGGCATAGACATTTGTCTGCAGAGCAGCCATAGCTGGCCCATGTGCCAGCTAGAGATAATGGGAATGGAAGAAAGGAGACTTCTAGGTCTCCAGGCTGCAGGCTGCTGTGTGCAGCAACCGTCCTTTTCTAGCATGAACAGTTCTGACACCTGGCTGCAGGTATGGCTATGCCTCTGCAGTGGACTCTTCCCTGGTTGTGCTTCTATTCTGAGAGAGACAGGCTTTTGAGCGCCTTTGCCAGGGGACCTAGGATTGAGACCAACATATCCCACACAAGTGAAAAGCCAGGAGCTTAGGCACAGCCTTTTCATTTTTTTATAATTTTAATTGAATATATTAGTTAATTAATTTGTTAATTACCTTTGGGCTGGGAACTTCTAACACCTCCCAGTCTCTGGTTGGGCATCTTTCTCAGATGCAGCCGCACTCCTGCAATTGTTACACAAGGAAAGCTCCTCTGCACCCACCCTGGCTCAAGTGATTTCTATCATTTATACCCCAATACATTCTCAGCTCAAGTGTAGACAGAACCCTTGGGATTTCAATGAAGAACAGGAGCCACAGATGTAGAGCCACTTTAGTGTCAAGCCTGAGAGTGACAAAGTCCAGCAGTCCCCTCAAGACCAGGCATCACCAGGACACTCCCAACCTCATGCTGAGTGTGCCACTGTATCCAGGCACAACATAGCATAACCATTCCACTTCTACTCACTGCACAGGGTCAGACTTTCTGACCCACATACGTTTCTTCCCTTGCTCTAGATCCTCATAGAGAATAAAGGCTGTGGTGAAAGAAAAAGAAGGAAAGCAACCAATACCTCCTAAACTGTGGGTGCAGTGTGGCATGGCTGCTGATGCTGATTCTGGTGGGAGTCAGCTGTGGGCAACATCCTGCTTGGAAAGAGAAATGGAGTTGACCAAAAGACCTGTGGATCCACTGCAGAAAACTTCTCTGTCACTCACCTCTGCCCTGCACCAGACAGGTCAGGTGCTTCCCAATGGCATGCAGCTCAGACCGCTGGTCCTGAGTGGAGGCTGTGTATGCAGCACTGCCTGGCGCCAGCAGACGCCTAGAATATAGTCACTCAACAGATATAGCCAGGTATATGTGCCATGCTGCCCGTGATGTCCCCAGCCCCATGGGACCTGAGCTTCCTCGCACTGCACGTGGACAATGTGCATTCAGGAGGCAGGTGGAGCAGGCAGGACCCAAGTGACCTTGGGAAGAACAAGGATGGACTCAGGACCTTGTGCATACTGGGTAAACACTCACTGCTGCAGGACAGCCTCAGCCCTTCAGGGGACCTTAGTGAGCTGGGAATAGGCTCAGTCAGCTGGGATTCAGGTATACTTTGCACTATAGAAAGTCAGGCTTGTTCTCTCCTTTAACCTAATCCAACAGGAATCCAGCCCTGGGCTGGTGGTGACTGCATGAAGATAGCAGGAACCCATGCTGTCCTGACTTTCTCCTATCCTGTTCTCAATCCCAACCTCCATCCACAAGGCTGATGTGTGGACCAGGAGGGCAATGGCACACTGGCCATCATGCCTGCATTTCTGGCAGCAAGAGGCAGGAGTCAAGCAAATGGGTGACAAAGGGGCAACTTAGTGTCTGTGACAGCTCCCTCTAAATAACTTATTGAATATTCCACTTATCACAGCCAAGAAAGGTTGGATATGTATATTTGGCTGGGCATAGCACTCCAAATAAACTTGGAGTATGATAGTTAAAGAGACAAGGAAATGAAGTCTCACTCCAGAGCCTTCAGTTCTACTTAGGCCCTAAGCAAAAGGAATAGAATTGCCATCTCACCCATACCCTGGATTCTGTCAGTTTCAAATTAATAAATCTATAGGCAGCTCAATTTGCTCGACATTGCAGCTCCTTTGGTGTGGAGGCTTTTACTGTTCTCATGAAGTTCAGTGCCTTCAACACCATGAGAACAACAGGACTGGGAAGAGCCTCTCTTTGTGCACTTGTCCTTTGCACTCAGGTCAAGAAGGGACCATCAAGAGTCTGATGTGGGCCAGCTATAGAAGTCAGTGCTGAGCATCTCTCCAAGGCCAGGCAATGTCACTATCGTGGGTTTTGACGTGTGATAAATTCATGCAGTACACAGGGCCCTGCCATGGAACTGATAGCAAATACTCTGCAGACCAGGAGGAGGAGAGATGCCTCTCTTTCACCTTCTTTCCCCAGGGCAGCCATTCACAACAGCTTGCAACACAGACAGGGCAGACGCCCACACCGCCTTGGGCCCCTAGTTCTTCCAAATTGCAGATTGATCTTCTCTTTATTTGGAAAATATCTGACATCAAACAACCATGATAAAGAACATATGGGAGTGCAGTGAGGAGCTGTGGCATGGAACTGGAGCCCTGCCCTGGTTTCCTTGGGTGAAGTAGGGGCTATGATAACAGAATTGTGCAAGAGGGGTAGGTACATGCACTCAGCATGGTGCCTGGCACAATAGGTCCTCAACTAAGACAGCAACATTTACAACTTGAAATAGAATGGAGATGGTGGCAGAGACTACCGTGGAGCCTTTATCCTGAAACAAACGTCCTCTGAAATTAGAAAAATCTGCAATGCTGGCATCTTGGCCAGAGTCCTAGGAAGGGATGGGCCCTTGCCACTGCAGAGCCAACTCAGCACAATGCCAGGCCCCAGGGATGGCCACTCTGCATCAGGGATTGGCTAACGTTTTGTCCTGGGAACACTGCACTTGGGAAAGCACTATTGATTCTGTTATTTGGGTTGCAAAGATAGGAAGCAAGACTGGATTTTGTTGCAGAAAGTGTTTATGCCTATTGTGCATTTGGCAATCATTGGTATCTGTGTCTTTCCTTAAATCAGTCTCAAAAATTGCTTGTAAAGGAAGAACAGAGAAAAAATAACTGCCTAGAGACTGTGTGGACATTAGCAAAATTAGAGGTAATGACTCCCAAGTTTCTAGTATATCACTTAACTTTGCACCAGTGATGCCTGGTAGGGCTTACCTGGTTCAGCTCATACTTACCACTAAGCCAGCTGCTTATGATCACCAGACTGTAAGTCTAGGCTACCTGACTGTTCCTAGCAGCTCAGTAAGAGGTGAAATGGTACATCCCCAACCAGACTACAAGTCCTGGAGCGGGGATCTATCCAGGACCCAGGGCATGTCATGGACCCCTACATAAGGCAGTGGCCCAGCCAGGTGCCTCCTTTGTTTCCAGCCCTAGAAAGAAACTATGGCAGCATGTGGGGGCTTTGGAACTGAGGAAAGTTTGAGAGAGCCTGGAAGTAGCTCAGTGTACAGTACTGGCTGCTCAGGAATCTGCCTATATTGCCCTGTCACCCTGTCTGAAAGCCAGATGTCTTCCCCATCACAGAGGCTAGAGCACCTGCTCAGAGTTGTGCACTCCTCTGTGCCCCTCAGGTTCTCTCCAGATGGCACAGAGCATGCTGAGTCTCTTGGAGCCTCCAGGCTTGTAGGAGACTTGGCCTGAAAAAAAACTGACTGCAGCCCTTATCCGTTTCTGCCCCAAAAATCACTGGGCACATACCTTCCTGGATGTCAGTTTTCAGAGGACAGGATGTTCAGTGACTGCCCCAAGGGAGCTCCTCAAGGGAGCCTCAAGGCCCAACTGCAGAGGGCAATTCCAAGGCAGAGCTGGTCCACCCTCCGTGAGCCCCAGCGTCAGCCTGACATCACACCCTCCTTGCTCTAGGCTTGAGAGAACACGTAGGGTTCTTCCCATTCTTTTCTAAGAACCCAAAAGGCTCTCTGGGTAGCTGGAGAGGTGCTGGGACAGAAGGATGCTCCAAGAGATAGCAGGACATCTACTGCATGTTCCCCACTGCCAGAAAGCATGGGGCCTGAGTCAGTCCCCAAGACCACATAGCAGCTGATGGGGGTGCCAGGTAGCAGGAAGATGCAGCTGGTGAACCTCGTTAGCTTTTCTGCCCTCCTGCTACTAGCAAACTCTGTCCCCTAAGCCTTTCCTTAACCTCCACATTCTGGGACACAGACAGCAGCATGGGATGGAAGAGTGGCTGGGAACCCCAAAGTAGAACTAGCCCTTTGATGCCCCATCATCCTGCCTAGCGGCTTCCATTCCTAGTTGTGGTGCCTGCTCCTCCTTTGAATTCTGCTAACAATTCTATAGAATTTTAAAACTACTATTGAAGCAGCAGGTGACAAAAGTTCCCACGAGATTTACAAACAATGAATGGCACAATGGCTGGTTCTAGAATCTAGGTTCAGAGATCCTCATCCTGGCCTGGGTACTGAGCCTGAGCACAAACTTTACATAATGAGAGTTCTATTGCTTTCAGGGTGTTTGGCACTGTTGCTTGTGTTATCCTTCAGCCCTTCATGCAGAGATATGCAGAGTTCAAAAGAGGAAAAATACTGCTTTTGGCACTGGAGATAGAGCCTGAGGTGTTGCTCATGCTGGTCCCCCAGGCAGCTGCTCTCAAGGACAAAAGAATGCTTCCTTTGTGAAGGTGTCTCCTTTGGCCTGCTCTGCTGTCCCCAAAGAGGAATTCTAGCCACACTTAAAGTTCTTTTCTGTGGAGCACAGGAAGAACACAACTTGAAATACTAATCCAAGGTGATAACACACTTAAGGTTCCTACGTAATCTAGAGCTAAAAATGTATGTGACATTAAGTCTCAAGGTACCTCTAATGTAGGAAGGCTCTCCCTGTCTCCCAGTTCTCTGAGTCATCCCAGGGTGAGATAGTGCCCATTAGACCTGTTTCCCTTTCCCTGTTCTCCTGGGCAGCATCACCCTTGGGCTGGAGCGAGCCAAAATGTAACCTCTCAAGCTGTTTTAGAGTGTCTTGGTCTCATTCACAGTGTTTTGGGAGCTCCTGGGGAGGTACTGTGCTGCAGGCTGGGAGCTGTCCTCAATTGTCAGGCCACTTTGGTGCCAAAAGTCCCCTGCCACCAGGTTCCAGCCTGTGTGGGATGCTCACATCTGTCACCACACAACAGGGCAAACAATCCAATCATTCAGCCTCTCCCTTCATTCATCACCCTCCTACTCCCCCAGCAACAATCTGGAGTTGTGACATCCTACTGTCATTCATGTCACTTCCTCAAACATTGCCCTCTCAGAAGTGCCATAGGGCATGTGTTTATGTTTAAGATTAAGGTGAATTAAAATTGGAAAATTGCTGGAATTTTTTCTGTCACTCTAATGAAGAGATTTCCAGGAGAGGTTTGGAAGCTGGAAGGGGGGATATGACTTCACTCAGGGGAGTTTTTGACCAGCTGGGAACAGGTACCTTTCCCACCTGCCACCCAGTCCCTGGCCCTCAGGATCATCTCTCTTGTCCTCAGTGTCCTCACCAGTGCTGGGCTCTGCCCTGAAACTGTCCCCTCGACCCTCCCACCAATGTTTCTGGGCTGGATGGGTCTTTGGAAAGGCACAATTTTAGTAGGGCTAAGGATGATGGTAATATCTTGAAGACTTAATGCCTAAAGATATTCGTAATTTAAATGGAGATAAAAGCATACTCAGAAGAATTAATTTCCAGTTAAACTTCAACAGTAATAAAATGACTGGCACAAGGGGTTGGTGCAACTCCATCTACAGCATGGATCCCTGGTTATGCAAATCTTTGCTTGGAATGAGATAAAAGACATTGGATGAGAGGTGGGTAACACAAATCTATTTCTGATTTAATCCATTATTTAGTAAGCACCTTCTATATGCCTGGCATTTGGCCAGGCCGTAGGCATCCAACAAACACTGGGACAGACTCTGTGTTCTGTGTGAACATCCAACCTATCAATCTACAATACCGTGATAAATACTTCCTTAGCAAGACAGGCAAAATGCTATGGGAAATGGTATGGGGAAGATGGCTAATTCTGCCCGGGCAAAAGCAGAGGATTAATACTTGCATGGGACTTGAAGGATGCAGCAGGATGAGAACAGAGGAGAAACAGAAGGAAGTTAGTGGGGGGTAGGGACACATGAAAATTGCACTGGTCATTTCTAGGGAATCCCAAGACTCTGGGGCAGGAGAAGGGATGCAGCAGGGCAGAGCTGAAAAGCAAGGCCAGGCCAGAGTTTCAGAAGGATCCTACTGTGGCTAAGTCTTGAATGTACTTGGTACACAGCCTGGCAGATGGCTGCACCTTTAAGAGGTAGGGCCTGTGGGAGGTCTTTAGGTTGCTGGGCTCTGTCTTTGCAAGGCACTGTGGGACCCTGGCTCCTTCCTCTCTCATCTTGTTCTTTCTGACATAAGGTGAGCAATCTGGTTCACCACACAGTCCTGTTGTTGTGATCAAGCTGTCCACCAAAGACCCAGAGCCATGGGCTGGAAACTCCAAAATAACCTTTCCTCTTTGTAAGTACCTTTAAAACCAATGATCTAGAACTCTGTTGTGGACATAATGCAGTTTAGGAAATGATTATAAATTAGGAATTCATCTTAGAGATCCTGAAAAAGTTCATGTTCCTTGATACTTTTAGAATTTGTTCCAGAGGAACAGTGGACAATCATACAAATAAGTATGTACCAAGTTGTCAGTCTTGCTTGTTGTAATAAAAAAAAACTATGAAATAACTAAAAAACCCCACAAAATAAAGGATTAACAAAACAAAGTGATCCATATGATAGAATTCAATAAAAGTTAATTCATTAAAATGGTAGTATAGATCAATGTTTTCAACAAACCAGAAAACTAGAAATTTCAATGTTTATTAATTGAAAAGAATGAGGGCTAAGGATTTAGCTCAGTGGCATAAGCGCCTGCCTGGCAAGTGCAAGGTCGTGAGTTTGATCCTTAGTACCAAAAAAAAAAAAAAAAAAAAAAAAGGAATGTATTATGCAAATTTACTATATACAATTTTTAATGAGAAAAATGTAAATAACTATCAGAGAGGAGAGTGGAAGGAATTTCTATTGATTTGCTTATTTCTTGCTGTGATTTGTTTTCCTAATCTTTCTACAGCAGAAAGTACTCATGGCATAAAGGGTTATCAGGGCCATTTCCTTTCAAATGGGATAGACTGAGGAATGAAGGAAGACAAGGAACCTTCCCCCTGGGGATTAGGTTGGCAATTACAGCCCATGAGCTATGTCACACACAGGACCCCTCCCAGTTCCAGGGCCCATGGTGCCCTGGAGACAGAATGACCACATGGAAACACATGGAAGGTCATCCACTGAGACGTCATCGCACAGTACTCTAACTCACCCTACAAGCTCAGTGCTTCCAGACTTTCTCAGACAGAAAATCACCCAAGGTCTCATTTCTTATTCTAAATTACTGTTATTTTTAAATTCCTTCTAGCTCTGTGCTGTTTGTCTTCCAAACTAGACATGTTGCAGCAAGACACAAGTGGCACGTGCAATGAGAGGGCTTGAATGAGGGTGGCAAGGTCTGCATGGCAGAGACAGAGAGGTTGCTGGAGCTTACTCCCACTTGATGGAGAGAGCAAGAGAGACCCCATCTGAGAGTCTCCATCTGATTTCTGAGCCTCATTATCTACCTTCTTGTGATCTTCCTTATCCTGCCACACACCCATTTTCTTTCTTTTAGCACTTTTCTTGGTGCTAGGGATTTTGAAAGACAACAGTGAGGATTGTTTCACATTCTAAGTGACAATATGTCAGTTTTTGGAACAATACCCTGAAGTAGCACTCACTCCTAGAAAAAGGCAAATCCCAAAGTGGCCCTCCACAGCTTCTGGACTCTGCTCTGGTGCTCCACCCCTATCCCTTTTCCCTTTGCTGCCATCCATCTAGCTATTCCTGCAGTCTGTCAGCTACCCAGATTCCCCACCTTCTCCTCTCACATGACTGCGAAAGCACCTGCTCAGTGAGCACAGACCAAAGTCCCAAGGTGGATTCTGAGACTAGGTTCCTGAGACAGTGCTCCTGGGACAAAGGACAGGACAGTAGTCAAGGTCAGCACCATGGCAGCACTGCTAGGAGGCTGCTCAGCAATGTAGTGAGCTGGATGAGAGCTAGGCCATCCTGTTCCTGATGGAATCAGCCACCAAGAGGGAAGGTAGTCCCCTGGAAAGAAGCCACCTGGAGCAGCCCTGCCCTGGTACTAGTGGTTGGAACTTCCACGATTGCCCTACATCTCTTGGCCTGGCGGAGTGATATGCAACACCATATGGGCTGCTCTTACCCCTCCTCACTATAGAGTGGACCTTAGGCAGTGCTGTGTGGGGTCCTCTGCTGGTGAGCTGGACACTTGAATTCTCAGGATACTGGCCCTAGCTGTGGCCCCATGGGAAGAAAGCCAAAATCATCCCTGCTTATGACCATCTTCTGCTAAATTTAACTGCTGCTTCTCTCAAGGTGGCTGCTTGGTCGTCTGGGAGTGATGCTGAAGAAGGTGCTCAGAGCTAGTCTCTTTCCTGGCAGCCTGGCTGTGCCAAAGTGGGAGCCAGATTAGCCTTGGTGTGTAGGACAGGGCTGCTGGGCTACACACGGCCCAGGACCACCCTCTCCCTGCACAATGCTCACCTACCCCTCACACCAGCCCCCAGCCCTGGAGCAGCCAATGGCAGAAGTGGGCTGATCTCACCTGGTAGTTGTCCAGTACTTCTGTGGCTATGCAGTCCTTAAGCACTGATATGGTGAGCAATGATTTGTGTCATATGTCACTCCTGTGTGTGCATCCAAGACCCTCTACCACATTCTTCTTTGTCCAGATTGTCACATTTCTCTCTGAATCTGTATTTATTCCATCCAGCCCAAGCCTCTTCTGTGCCCAAATAAAATGAGGGGGGTGCAGTTTCCTTGCCTGTGAGCTCTGTCCACTGACAGGACTTCTTTCTTCACCATCTTTCCAATAACCCTAGAGTGCAGCCATGTCCTGCTTCAGCTTATACCTACCTGCCAACTCTTGTGTTAGATGGTCCCAGTCAGCTAACCAGGGACCCCCACGAGCTGCAAGTTGAGCTGAGGAGGAGGCTTGGAGGCTACATTTTGTACAGATACATGTCCTTCCAACTCTGCTGTGATGGCCTCTGGTGTGCTGTCTATCTCCCGGTGGCTGCTGCTGAGCCTGGCTTTCCTTGAAACTCCACCACCATGGCAAGAAGCCATCCCTTCCTGGTTACTCAAGGAGTGATCTGTTAGAGTCTGAGAGCATGCCAGTAGCCTTCTAGAAGGTGCTTTGCCACAGTTGGCATGGCCTTGCTTCAAAATCCTATGTATCTGCATTGTGATTCTCTCTTTGGGACTCATCATAAAGTCCACATGACATCTTTTCCCAACATGGATCCTCCAGTAGCATAGGATCTGCCAATCACAAGGCTCAGGCATCCAGGCTCTTGCACAGGGGGCTGGACATGCTATAGAATCCACTCCTGTGCTCTGCCACATCTGAAACTTGATTGTGGGCTGAGGTTGGTATTTCCACATTTGGAGTTGGCTGACTTGAGAACTCAGAGAGGCCTGCCCTGTGTTGTGTTTCCTTTTTTGTGAAGGGAAGTGCACAACCCAATAATATATCCTTAATTGTTGATGATATCACAGCAGGCCCCAGCCCTCTGAGTGGTTCCTGGATTTCTCTCCCACTCTCCAAAATGTGTGTGTTACAGAGGTCTACGGTGCACCAGTTTCTCCTTGCTCAGTCTTTGAGTTGGCATGGTGTCATAAAAATCCAGCCAGTCCAGATCACCAGGGACTGTATAACACCAAGAGTGGAAGCATTCACATGGCCACAGAATCCAGCTAAAAATAAATGTGAATCTATTCTTCTGATGGAAGAGATTCACTGTTCTCAGTGAATCTACTCTTCCAGTAGAAAAGAATGGTCCCCTTGGCTCAGTGGCCACAGGTTATGTACCTGAGAACATTTCAGTCTGTTCTAGTGAATATACCATATCTGGCACAGAAGTGGCTGATGAGACTACTTGGTTAACTATGGAAACTACTGTTGTTTTAAGGTCTAACTTTTGCTAGGTTGAGACTTGTGGTTCAGTGCCAATGTTGGCTTTACCCACCCTGCCTTCCTAGTCTTTTGCAGTTGCTCCTGTAATTGTTCTTTGTGAATTCTTGCCTTGCTCCCTTTGCTCTGCTATCTTGGCTCCTGAGTGGAGGAGAGGTGCTAGATAAACAGCCTCAGGTTCTGCTGGCCTTTCCATTGTGACAGCTCTTATCCACAGGTGAAGACACCAGGCCCATCCATCTGAATTATGTATCCAAGACCTAGGGCACAAACCCTAGGGATTCCCTGAGCTGGGTAGGTGCAGTCTCCACTTACCAACTAGCCCCCATGTCACCTATGCTAACAGGGTGCCATGATAGAAGTTCAGGACCTTATGCAAACCATCCTGAAGAGTGTTCTTTTTTCCTATGTATGGCAAACCAAGCAAAGAGTCCCAGTCCCCTTTAAGGAAGGACACAGAAATTACCTCTCAGGCACAGGAAGCACAGGTACTTCCTATTGGCCTGTTCCATTCACTCATTCTTCCCAGTTCTCATCTGGAAGCACAGCAGGGGATCTTGGCTTTTAACGACATCCAACAGTAATGGATGTCGTTAGTTTCCTAATTAGCCACGTAGACTGTTTCTTTGTGCAAACTGAGTAGTCATTTTGGCTGTGTCCTTGTAGTAACACCTGCTCCCAGGTGTGGGTCCCCAGCAGCTACCTCAGCTTGCAGCTGATTATGATCTTGCATCCCCCTGGTTCTTCAGGTTTAATGTCACATCTGTTCCTGACTGTGCTAGGGTCCTATCATACCATCGTCATTAGTTAGCTTCATCCCACTCTAAGCCTCAGTGTCACTCAGAGTCCAGCAGCCAGGGCTATATGGGGGCTTCTCTATCTCTCATGCATCAGCGCTGCTCTGTGGTATCTTGTGTTTACTCTGTGAGCCTTCCTGCTGCATGTCCTTGGCTATATTCTCCCTCTGTCACCTTGGGAAACTTTTGAGGCCTGAAATCTTGAGAGGCTGCTCCCAAGTTACTGTTAGATCCCTCATCTAAGAGACAGCACAGTCATCATGGCAATGGTTCAAAGCTGTGCCATGATAATGCATACCTCCTTCTTCCCAGAAGCCCCTATGGCTTCTTCTTCCTAAAAGTCTGCCAAAGCTCAGGAATGTAAGGGTTTACCCAATCCCCTGCACTCTCACAAAATAAATCAGCTCACACCAGCCACCAGAGCCCTTCCCCCGTCAGAGCCTCTATCAGGCAGAACCTGCCCTTTGTCTTCAGGGAGCCACCACAGCCTTCCTTGTGGTGACTCCTTTCGTGCCCTCCCCGCTTATTAAACTCTTTTCTTATCTATTTGCCTCCTCTCTTTAATATTCAGCGCTGCTCTAGATTGAATACAAATCACTCAATCAATTACAATCTCTCCCTTTCCACCTTCACACTTGTTCCATGCACCTCCAAGCAGCTCTTGGCCTTCAATGTGGTCCTGAAACTCCCATTCAATAGAAACCCTTCCCTCTCACCAGGCCGAGTTTGTCTCTGTCCATGTTGTGCACTACTCCTATGGAGTTTCACCATAATTCTTAAACACCTGATCCATTATACCTTCTGGTGTATTCCCTTCTGCTGGAGCATTAATTGGGCTCTCCAGAGATGAGAGATTCAACAGTGTCACTGCCACCCTGTGCAAGGGACTCTCTATCCTCTACTTACTATCCATAGATGAAGTCTCCTGACTCCATCTAGTCGGTGATCTAATTCCAAAGTCCCCCTCTACTCCTGCAAGCTTGGGCCACCACTGTATCAACAGCATTGAGTTGACTTTCTAAGAAGACAGACACTGCAACAGGTGTGAGTGCAGGAGAAGCTTGTTAGGAAACTTCCAACATCAACACCACTGGGAGGAAGACAGGGAGGAGGCTGGGTTGCACAGAAGTCATGTGCTGGGCCTCAACAAACTTCCCAGAAAACTGCTGTTCAGAGTTGTCGCAAGTTGGGATAGCCCTTCTTGGATGTGGGCTCTTCCAGGAGCTAGGGTGGTCTTGGACGAGGTAACTTTCTTTGTCTCACAGAGGACCAACAGCTGTCCATACTCTGCATCTGGGCACAGTCTTCAGTCCTAGAAGGCCACCTAGACAGGATCAGGCACCTGTTATCACTAAGCACCTGGGCTGGCTGCCCTACGTCCCACACGGTAGTGAGATGGCTCAGGCCACTTCTACTCAAGCATTTCATCTGTAATTCTTAACATCTTCGAACACAGAGTCACACAGTATAATTCAGTGTAATTAACCTGTTCAAACTATTTATTATTCACTGTCAATTTCCCCTGCTAGATTGTTAGTTAAAGGGGAGAGTGATTTCTGTTTATCCTTTACTAGTGAGTCTTAAGCATCTACCTAAGGACATGACATGTAATAGGAACTGAAAAGCATGTGTTGAATCAATGAGCACATAAGTAAATACCTCACTCACTGGGTCAGATTAAAGCACACAGCTTTATCTGGTGAAGATTAAAGCACACAGCTAAATGTGATATATTTAAGCTGAATAACTATCATAGAACTTATTGTCATTATAGAGTTTAGGGTCTTAGACCAATATGTTAGTAGTGACTGTCTTGTGCTCATTGTATAATAGGTAGTTTTTGTTTTGTGCTTTGGAATATTTTATGTTCTAATTTTTTATAATGAGTACATTTACTTTTTTGGTGAAAAAAGATGGTAAATCATTAAGTTAAAAGAAAATATGATTGAGAAGTACTAGGAGTAGAGAGGATGACAATTCCCAGTGGTGTTACTCTGTCAGAGTGCCCTGGATTTGACGTCAAGTTTCCAGAGCTCCTTTCAGAGCTTTGACTGCTAAGTTGCTGAGCACTGGAACTATGCAGCAGAGAGTAAGCTCTCAGTGACTGCAGTTAAAACCTGGAGGAGGCGGGCAGTACAAGTCTGGGTTGTGTCTGTTCTCCTGTGAAAGCAGTAAAATCAGACCAAGAGAGCTTGCAAATCCAGTTTGGGAGTCAGTTTGCTGGCAAGCCCACAGGTAATAAACAGCTGTCCTATTCTGGCCCAGTAGTGAATGTTACAGCCTGGCTCTTAAATGTCACCCCCAAGCTGTGGACTAAGGAGTTGAACCCTTAACCTGCTTGCAGCTTGTACTGCTACTGGAAGGCAGTAGCCCAAGCCCAGTGGGAGGAGTAAGGTCACTGGAGACTTGTTCTCCAGGGGATATTGGAATCCAGCCCTTCCTCTCCCTCTGTTTCCTGATCTCCATAAGGAGAGCAGCTTTGTTCCGCCTTGGGCTTCCCACCGTGATTCTGCCTCACCATGAGCCTGGAAACAAGGGAGGGAGCTGACAATGAACAGAAACCTCTAAAATCCTGAGCCAAATAAACCTCTTTTAAGGTGTTTATGTGAGATATTATGTCACAGCAACACAAAGCTGGCCAACACAGAGAACTGGTACCAAAAGTGAGGCCATTGCTATGAGTGGACCTGACCATGTTGTTCAGAAGCCTTGAAACTGGTTTATTTCAAGAGTTGGGTAAAGTTTGGACCTGGGAGCTCAAGAAGCCCTAGAGTGCTGTAACAGAGATCAGTAGAACAATCTAGTGGGGGCTCAGAAGGCTAGAATGCTGGTAGTAATGACAACAGTAAAGATCTGGTTTTGGAAAATAGTTTGACATTTCCTCAAAAATTTAAAGAGTTACCATGTGACCCAGAAATTTCACTACTGTGAATATGCCTGTGGGAATTGAAAACCTATGCTTACATGAGAAAGTATGCACAAACATTGATAGTACCATTATTCCTACTAGCCAAAAGTTGGAAACTACTCAAATGTACATCAATTGATGAGATTTAAAAAAAAAAATCCATGCAGTGGCTAGGAGCAAGTTCAGTGATAGAGATTCTGCTTAGCACAGGCAAATCCCTGGGTTCAATCCTTAGCACCATACAACACAATACTATTAAACCATCAAAATGAATGAAGTTACTGATACATACTTCAACATGCAGAAACCTTGAAAACATGCTCAGTGAGAGAAACCAGACACAAAGTGACATATAGTACTATTTCATTTACAAGGGATGTCCTGATAGACAGATGTGTGAGTGGGATGTAGATTGGCTGGCTGAAGGTGCAACTCATGCTAGAGGTGAAGCATGTGTTCAGAGGCCCTAGGCTCAATCTTCAGCACAGAAAACAAAAAAAGACAAGGAGGCTTGCTTGTGGGCCAGGGAGGAGAATGGTCATGAAAATATCCTAAAAGGTAGAAATATTAAAAATTGTTCTGTGAATCTATTAAGAACCACTGAACTACATACGTCAAAGCTTGGGTTTTGTGGTATTACGGTAAGTATATCTAAACAAAGCTGTTATTTAAAAAAGAAAAGGTCGACAAGGCAAGGCAGTGTCCTGGACAAAGCGTTAGAGTGATGGACACAGGGCCACAGGGCCTCTCCTCCACTCCCTCCTGGGGCTCTGGCCCTCATAAGACTGCAGCATGGCTTTTGGAGCCTAAGCCCCAGTTCTCTGGGTCACCAGCTGGCAGCTAAGTCTATGCTCTTCACCACAAGTCTCGCACTCACCTGGGCCTCTTGTCTTCATCAGTTTCAGTTACATAGGGTGTTCACCTCACTGAGTCTGCTGGACCCAAACTACCCCAAGGTGTTTCTGTAGAAGCACAGAGGCTCCAGGTTTACCTGCCAACACTGAGGCTGGAAGGGGTGTGGGGTGCTGGACTGGGTCAGTTCCCGGGTAAGGCAGTTGGAACCCCTAATCTCAGCCACCCGGGTACATGAGGCTCAGCTTTCCCACAGCAGCCCTGACCTATCTATCTGATCTGAGGTGCCTCGCCTGACGTCCCAAGAGCTCCCTTCTCTGAGTGAGTCCAATATTGCCACCTGCTCAAATACCTCACTTCCTGCCCCTGGAGAAGACTGTGTCCCTGAGGGACTCTCTACCTGTCTCTGAATGAACACATAGATGTAGAATGCTACCATGGTTTTACTAGTATAATGCACTTTTTAAATCTAGGATGCAAATATTGTGCCTGCACAGAACTTGGTATAAAGAATCTGCAATATTTATTTCAAATTTTAAAATTATTACTATTATTATTAATTATAATTATTATTGGTGGGAGGTATCTGACACTAGCTTCAAACAGTCCTCCTGCCTTGGTCTTCCAAGTAGCTGGGCCTACAGGCACAAGCCACTGCACCCAGCTTTTCTGGATATCTTGTACAGGGTATTTTGAAACATATCACCTCAGGTCTGACAGGAAGAGAAGAGGCTCTGTCTAGCTGTTCTCATGGGAGCACAATCCAGGAAGATGAACTGCTTGTGGAACCAGGAACAAGGCTTGCTCTGGTCACTGTTGTGCTCAAGAGTGAGCAGACAGGAAAGTACCAGCTGCTTGTTCCTCAACCCTGGGCCCCTTATCCATCCAGCCAAAGGCAGGTTCTTATCTTCAGGGGCCTGAAGCTCCTTGTAAACAGTCTTGCAAACCCTCAAGAAAGCAGACCAATGCACATACCCTGCACCGTTGCATCCTTCTGGTGGGTGGGAGGAATGTCTCCAGGTAGGGACAGCCAGTAACACCCTGACTGCACCCCAGAGTGATTGCATGCCATGTACATGGTCTCCACAGTCCTCCCAGGAGACTTCCCTTTTCTGGGTTCCAAAATGCCTATGGCCACCCCACTGTTACTTGACACAAAGAGAAAATGATAGAGGGAAGTTAGCTAGAAACAAGTCTTCTGCTAGTCGAAACAGTTTTGTTTTGAAAATGTAAAAAACTTGTAACCATGAAGGCACATAGTGCTCCCCCAACCCTGCACAGAGCCACGTGAAGCCCCAAACTCCATAGTAAGTGCCCCTGGTAGCCTCCCCCTGACATTGTCGGCTCACATTACCCCCTTGTTTTGGACAGCTGGGACCATGGCTGTTTGATCAACACCGCCAACTCTCAATTAATATCTGTGGGATGGATGAGTGAAGGAAACATTTCAGACTGAAAACTATTTGCCAGGGAGACTTGGTTCATCCAAAATGGAATTCAGTACAAGCCACAACATTGCAGCAAAGCCCATGAGGAATTCAGGACGATGACGCCATGGGCGTTGCCCCAGTTTTCCAGGGTTGTTTCAACATGTAGCACCCCCCAGGCAAGTGGAGTCCTCCTCCCTCCTGGAGCCAGTGTCCCAGGTGAGAGGCAGAAGAGATAGTCCCCAGTCCCACAGTGCATACCTCCTGCTCTGCCCCCAGCAGCCTGAGACACCCACCTGCTTGTGTACACCTGACTAGCAGCACCACAGTGGCCCCTGCTTTGCTGTTCATACAGGGACAGAGTCTTTGGGTCACAGAGTCCCTGGACACTAACCATACTCCTACTCTACCCTACCCTTTCTTCTTCCATGCTTGCCTTTGAGGAAACAAGTTCCAACACAGAGACAAGGAGCAGGTGACCCCACTTAAGATGAAGGTACTTGTTTTATAGGGTGATTGTCAGCATTAAATAAGAGGCTAGGATGGGGTGTGACTGTGGTAGGGCACCTGTCTGGGGTGTGACTATGGTAGGGCACCTGTGAGGTCTGGGTTCCATGTTCCATCCCCATGAAGAGAGAGGGAGAGAGGAGAGAAGGAGAGAGGGATAAAGAGACAGAGAGAGAGACAGAAAGAGAGAGGAAGAAGAAGAAGGAAGAGGAGGATGAGGAGAAGGAGGAAGATGAGGAAGAGGAAGAAGAAGAAGAAAAAGAAGAAGGGAGGAAGAGGAAGAGAAGGTGGAACAATAAGAGGAGGAAGAGCAGCAGGAGGAAAGAAAGAGAAGAGAAGAAGGGAGAATGGAAGGGAGAGAAGGGGATTGGTGGGAACCAGAGAAGGAGAGAGGTGATGAAAGGAGAGGGGAGGGGAGGAAGGGAAGGGAAGGATGGGGAGAAGAGGGGAGGCCAGAGACAATGCAGCAAGGAGGCCCTCGTTGGAAGTTGGTGCCAGGAGTTAGACTTCCCTACCACCAGGACTGTGAAGAATAAATCTCTTTTCCTTCCAAATTACCCAGTCTTGGACATCTTGCTAAATCAACACCATGGACAAGGAAGTCAGCTATCCACTGGGGCCATGACCCCACCTCATAGGGCCACCATCCAGCTATTATCCTGCCTTCCTTGCATATACAGCATGGGCCTCTCTCTTCCTGCAGTTGGTTCTGAAACCAGGCCCTGTGCTCTCTACAAGGCCACACTTTGTACCCATGACTCTCTCTGAAGTCTGTGCCCTCACCATCCATCCTTACTGACAGCTCTTCTTTGTCCCTTTGTCTCCCAATGTTCATTTCTTGCTGCTTCTTCATGCCCTGTTCTCCAAGGTCAATAGTGGTCTTGGCCCAATGGCTTATGTCTTGCCCTCTGTCCGAGGAGCATGGATACTCGGCTTTCTAGCCTGACCAGAGATCATGCAGACCTATCCCATACCAGCCACACTGGGAGGAGGAGTGACTGATCCCACAAGAGTGACACCTACCATATGCCTGCTGAGGAAGAGGGAGGAGCCAGGATTCGAAGCTAAGGCCATCACTCTGAAGTTCCTGCTTCTCTTATTATATATTTGCAGGGCTAAAGGCTCAAGCCCCAAGCCTCATATAAACCAGGCAAAAGCTCTTCTGATGAGCTGCATGCCCAATCCAGGAAATCTTTCAGCTGAAGCCAGACTTTGCCTGATGGGGAGGGTGTGTGGTATGTGGTGGGACTTACAGAATGAGAGCCATGCCAGGGTCAAGAAGGCAAAAGGCTCCACCATTCAGGCTCCTTCCAGATGATTTCTTTGCACCAGAGTGTGAATGACTGAGAAGGGTTGAGAATATGACCTATTTCAGTTGTGTTTGCATTTTATGCCCACCTCACAGGGTCCAGTCCTAATTACAGGATTTTAAGCATTTGACCCAAGTTAGAAGAGAATATAGTTGGTGTTGCCTCCATATCTGCTCTGTTTGTTTATGAGTCTCCCAGTAACCAGCTTGATGGTGAGGTCAGGCAGCCTCAGTTCACACAACCTCCAGCCATCCACTCCCAGGGGTCTGCTCCCACCTCTGTTTCCGAGCTTCTGTGCCTCATGCACCATTTTAATCAAAACTACTTTTAGTTTCTTTTCTTTTTCCTTGTATTGATTTATTTCTAACTGCTGGAGATTAAACTCTAAACACATACTAACCCCTGGGTTATACCCTGACCCCATGTTTTATTTTATTCAGTTATGCAGAATGGCTTTTCCATGGCTTGCAAACATCACTCATAGTAGATACTTAGCTATGTTTGCTGGAGCACCCTTCATTGAAAAAAAAAAACCCCAAAATGTTTGTATTTTATTAGGGTAACCACAGCCTGCAGTATGTCACTTGTGCAGTGTCAGGCTGTGAAGAAGGATTAATTTTACATTTTTTAGAGGTTTCCAAACCATGTGTACCAAGACTCTAATAAGTGCTATTGAAGAAGTTTCCAAATGCTGTCTCCCAACTTCCATCCTTATCTGGCTGCAGCTTAGTGGGGAGCAGTTTGCAGTCAGCGCCATTTGAGGACCACATTCTGAATGGAACCAATGCATGTTATCTGCAAAACTACTCTACGTCTTTACAACTCCATCTTATTTGTTCAGTCAGCAGTGCAGGTTGAAAGCATCCTACAGAGCAGGTGCCCAGCTGGCTGCTGTCACACAGAAACGTGGCTTCCATGGATGCTTCACTCTGTAAGGGAAGCAGACTTGGAGCTGTTCTCTGCAAATTAGTTAACTTTAAGTTAATGCTAAAGAGATTGGAATACTTGGAGGGCACACCAGGATGCCCACAATAGCTTGATGAGTTAGGTAACGCTTCTCCAAGGAGCCTCCTAGCTCAGATATGAGGAACAAGGAGGCAGGAGTACTGTCCAGAAGGGACAGAGGAGCAGGAAGGGCAGTGCAAAGCCTTGGGGCACAGATAGGCAGCGATGGGTGGTGTGGACAGGGACCTGCAGGTGGGAAGGCTGTGGCCAGCTCCACAGAGGATCTCAGAAGCTGCTACAACAGGCCCTTAGAAATTCATACTGATATGTAACTGCAGGTGTAACAGTATGAAGAGGAGTGGCCTTGAGAAGTGACTTGGCTGTGACCTGAACAGACCCTTTTCTTTATCTGGGGATGCAGTGCTTAGGAGTTTGTCTCTACACTTCCTCTCTCCCACCTTGGTCTCACAATCACCTTGCTAAATGTGGGTGCCATACTCTGGTCTTCCCAGACTCTAGACCTGGGAGCCAGATACCTTTTCACTGCTGATAATGTAGACAGTAATCTGTGGGATTCTGTTATGACAGCAGAAAATGGACCAGGCAGGTGCCATGAAGAGCTCCTGAAAGGTTTTGGCTTTTTTTTTTTTTTGAGACAGGGTCTCACTATGCAGTTCAGGTTGGCCTTGGGCTCTCTTTGTTGCCTAGGCTGGTCTCGAACTTGCAAACAATTCTCCTGTCTCAGCCTCCCAAGTGCTGGTATTACAGAAGTGCGCCACCAGGTTTTTGGCTTTTAATTTTTATTTATTTTGTGGAACTGGGAATTGAAACCAGGAACACTTTCCCACTGAGCTACATTTCCAACCCTTTTAATTTATCTCTTTAGAGACAGAGTCTCATTAAGTTGCCCAGGTTGGCCTAGAACTTTCAATCCTCCTGCATCAGCCTCCTGAGTGCTGGGATTAGAGGTGTGTACCACGATGTCCTGCTCCTAAATGATTTTAAACAAGGAAGTGGCACAGTCATTTTCTTTTAAAAGTACTATTCTTACTTTCCCATTAATAACAATTTTTAAAATAAGCGTAATGAATTAACAATCTGTTGCAGAAATTTTCAAATAGAAGCAAAGATTTTGGCCTGCTCTTGTGCCTTGAGGGTTATGTGGGACCCCAAGTCTCCAAGACTCATGAAGACAACCATTCACATCTCCCAGCAGCAGGATGTTTCTCCTTCCATTTATTCTGGAACTAGCCTCCAGAAGCAGAAAACCAGAGAAATGGGGACAGATCTGCCACCTGGCGACCTAGTTTACTTTTTCTCTGAGAGCAAAGGGTTTCCCTGGAGCTGGATGCTGTGTGATCCATAGTCTCAGCCACTTGGGAGGCCAATGCAAGATTACTTGAGCCTTTTCTTCCCACCTTAAAATCATTCACGAGTCCCAGAGATGCACTATGGAGCTATACACAAGGACAACTGACATGGCAGGGTGGGAGAGCCCAAAAGAGACCTGAGTCCCTGGGGACCCAGCCTGGACTGCTGCCTTGATCTCCTTGTTACATGAGAAAAAGAAAGCCTTGGTGGAGGCCCCATGGGTCAAGTTTTCTGGTTCTTCAACCAGAAAGCAATTGTGTTACCCAGTGGGAAACGTTCAGTTCACAAAACCAGCCCAACCCGGTGGCACAGTGTTCTCTCCCCTTGGCTGTTCCTGGCTTTGGACATCTAGATATTTCACAGAAAAAGGCTTTTGTTCTATTCTGATACCCCTGCCCTTCTCACTGGGCACAGTAACAGGATAAGGAGGCTCTGCCCATGTCCTTTGTTTCCCAAAAGGGGAAGGGCAAGCCACGCAGCTTCTGGTGGAAACTGCTGATACTCTATACCACATAAGAATGTGCTGTGCTCATTTATTTTTTAATACAAACCCATTTTTGCATGTGGGCACTGGCAGAGAGTTTGTGGCTATGAAATATGGGGCAACAGTGGTAATATAGGCAGTGACACACAGCAGAAGAATCTTGTCTTCAGATTACACAGAATGCAAACTACTGTGGTTCATGAAACAGCATCACAGTTTTTCCATATTTATCCAACAGACTCCAGTGAAATGCATTACATGTCTCATTTGCTAAGTGAATGCATAAAAGCACCAGACAGGGTTGTGCAAAGTAATGTTTAAAGACCACCAGCATGGTTTCAGGAATAGCTCAGTGGCAGTATGAGTGTTGAGCATGAGTGAGACCCACTTAAGCTCATTTTATTTTGTTTCAGAAACAAAATAAAAGTCATAGGAAGGTATGCACAGAAGGCCTTTGCCTAGGCACTAGGGGGTCCACAGCACACTGGCCCTCAGAAATGTCCTCAGAATCATGTGAGCTGCCGTTACTATATTCAGCGCCAAAGCAATGAGCAGAGATGGTGATTTCAAAGGCAGAGGAAATATCCCCATCCCAGACACACACTGTACCAAGGCCCATGTGTCCAAATGTCAAGGGCTTCTTAAGACCATAAGCTAACTGTCTTTCAGGCAAAGCAGCCTCTACTAAAAATAATTCCATTTGATCAGACAAAGCAGAAAGAATAGTACCAAAGATAGAATCAAAACATCATAATCTCTCCTGTCTGCAAAAGGGCCCCATGAAGGCCCACCTATCAAAGGAGAAGTGTTTCAGAGGAACATGTGCACCGTCAGGCAGCCAAAGGGAGATATAAATGGATGAGAGGTTTGAATAACGAGAATCCTTGGTCTATAACAAGGTTGTGATCCCACAGTCTGGCTGAAAACTGAATTAGACAATGAAGCTCAGATCCCTGTGACCTTGAGAAGAACAACTGAAGGCTTTAATGTACATACATTTTCAGCCACTAAATTTCTGTAATACCTGGAGCATGATTAATGGCCAAAGAGATTTAAGAACTTCTAATGACAGTAATAGCACAGGCTGCCCCCGGAAGCGCTCCACTTCCAGAGAAACAAGTGGTCAGACATGCACAGCCTCCCTGGGGTGGAGAAAGGCATTCCGACAAACTTAGTACCTCTTGGGGTCAATTTTCCTAACTACATCCAAGCTTCAACAGTCCATACTTGCTTCACTGGATGAAACAGGCTTGTTCGTTTGTTTTTTTGTTTGTTTTGAGACAGGGTCTTACTAATGTGGTGCAGGCTGGCCTTGAACTCACAGTGATTTCCCTGTCTCAGCCTCCCAAGTGCTGGGATCACAGGCATGAGCCACCATGCCTGGCTAAAACAGACTTTCTGACACTTCAAGAAAATTTAAAAATTTTTATAAATTTCAAAAAGCCTCAAGATCTCAATCTGGGCCTAAAAGCAATATTATAAATATATGTGCAGAAAAATACATTAGGAAAAAATTTAAACATTAATAGCAGTTATATGTAGAGTTATAGAATTATTCCTTTATACATTTCACAGTTTCTAAGTTTTCAATTATGAATTTTTTTATATTCAGAAAACTATAACAATACTGATTTTTTTCTTTAAGTGTTGGGGATTGAACCCCACACATCATTATGCTAGGCAAGTACTGAGCTCTATCACTGAGCTGTACCTCAACCTCGAGAATGCTTTCAAAAACAAAAGAAATGTTTCAAGAGACTCCTTGGAAAACTAAGCCACTTTCTGTAGATGAAAAGGTGAATAGGGTTCCACCTTTGCAATTTGTTAGCTGTGTATCTCAGTTCTAGAGATGAGCTGTCACGAGACTAAAGGAAATAATGGGCATAAACCACCTACAAGAGAGCAAGGCATATTACAGGTGCAAATACATGTCAGAATCAATATTCCAGATCAAAAGATGGTCAGTGTTCAAAATGTCATTCATATTGAGGAGAAATTCATCTGAAATTTTGTTCTGTTTTGTTTTTTAAAACAGAGTCTTGTTATATAACCCAGACTGGCACAAAACATTATGAACACCTGCCTCAGTCTCTCAAGTAGCTAAAAGTACATTATTAGTACATATTAGCTTATCTGAATTTTAAAATGAAGGAAAACTGTTCTGCAACAAGATGAGAGAACTGATGCTCCCCCCAAGTCAAAGCATGGAACACTCCCTCCTCTAACTTTGAAGCCTGGGAACCCCAGCTCTAAAGTTTGAGAGCTCCCCCACTGCAGCTTCAAAGCATGAAAACCCTCCCCCCAGCTTCACATGGGGAGCCCTCCCCCTGGACCTGCACTGGGTCCTTGTGAGCTACATGGCTCACTTGTGAACAATGTACCTGGATTCCCTAGATGCCATTGTTAGGGATCTGGTTTCCCAACCTCTGCTGACTTCAAGACAGATCAAGACTGTGAACTCTTATGACCCCTTATCAGGTTCCCCATACCTGTGACCAGGTGCAGGAAGGGGGGTTCACAGCTGCTGGCTGTCAGCTTTTGGGGTTGTTTTAGGGTTGCCAAGTGTTCCTTGTTTACTTGCAAAGCTCCAAGGAATGCTCTGAACTAAGCAAGGAGAAATAGACCTTTCTGTCTCCCTTCAGGGTCGCTTTCTTTCCTGTCTGCTTCTCTAGTCCAGGGCTCTCAGGGAACAGTCTTAAACATCATTTCTCTAAGCCGAAGCCCTTTGGGGAGGTTTTCTGTCCAATTTTCCTAGCAATTCTAGCTGTGTCTAGCATTCACTCTTTTCCTTCAGTGGGACTGAGCAGAGTACATTGAGTTGTGAGGAAGGCCAGCCCAGCCAGAGCTGCCTTTCTCCAGAAGGATCTCTGACATGGGCTTCTGAAATATCCTGGAATATTTACACATAGACACTGAGATAGACACCTTGTAGAAGGGACCAAAATACAAGCACTACCATACTTATGTATCTCATGTTCACTTCATGTACTTAGCTGGAATATAATTTATACAATGTGTTACATAATGTTGCACATGAAACAGGTATGAGGTGGACACTCACAAAGTCTGGGAGCTAGGTGTGTTGGTGCATGCTAGCTCAAGGCCAGTCTGACTACATAGCAAGATCTTGTCTCAAACAAAACAAAACAAAACAAAACAAAACAAAACAAAGTGTGGGATTTTGGAACACTTCAGGTTTCAAATTTTCAGATAAAGGTGCTTGCTTTGGCAGCACATGTACTAAAATCAGGTATAGGATGGTCAACTTATAACAGCTAACTACATATAACTGCTATTAATGTTTAAATTTTTTCCTAATGTATTTTTCTGCACATATATTTATAATATTCCTTAGTATAATAAGCCACTTCTGCATTGCTGCTTCTTTGTCCCCCATCACACTCAGGTGGCAGACATAGCTACTGCCATTGTTGCACCAAGTGCTGTCCCCAGTTCCTGCAACCCCACAGCTCCTGGTCATGCACACAGGCCTAGGAGCACCCTTATCCACTCTCAAAATTCCACAATTCTTCTTTAAAAGGTGCCAGTGTGGGTCTCTGTGTACTCAGAGGAACAGGCCTCTTGCTGAGTTCTCTTCTTGTGTTCCCACCCACTGAGCCCAGGCCCTGGTCTAGATGAACCTGCGTCCAGGTTTCAAGTATGGTTTCTTTACATCCTGTCCCTAAAGACTGACACTCTGCACTTGGCCTCAGTCTCTCATAAAAGTGATAACATTCTCTTCTTTTTTAATGCTCTGAGGAACAAATGTATTTCCAGAATGGCCAAAAGACAGGGTGGGATGAGCACTGGCCAGACCATACGCCCTGAATTTTTTAGTGTAAGAAGAGCCAGTGGCTCATTTATCACGCAGGAATTCAGGGCAACAGCTGATAAGTGCAAACTGATGCCTGCGAGTCATCAGGCCATGGATCCTGATGCAGATGCCTGCCTGGAGCCCCTTCCTCCATTCTCTCTACCCCCAGAGCAGGCTCTCTGCAAACACATGGAACCTATTCCTGACTCCTCCTGTCCTTCCAGCTCCAAGTCATGGTGATAACAGTGATTTACAGTGATCCAAAATGGAGTGTTTTGGGGGTGTTTTTTTTTTTTTTGCACTATTCCAAGTTTGGGGCCTATTAAAAATTTTGTAATTATATAAATATTTATCCAGAGGTTTTAGTTACTATGTAAACATAACAAACATGACACTGAATCCAAGTGCAGTAAGTTACATAAAAGTAGGGGGGAATGAAAAAGGGATTTCAGAATCAATTATTTTTATCATGAAATAATTTTACTGTTCTTTTCATGTAGGCTTTTAAAATGCCCAATTATGCATATCCTTGACTCTAACTATGCAGACTCACTGTCCATTGGCCAACCTGCTGTGTGTGCCCTGGGTGACAGAGCTGTGGGGAGAACAGAGGGCAGGAGGAGCTCAGGGAAAAAGCTAGATTTAATCTTCAGCACAAGGGAAAAAGCTATTGTGAGTTTTGTCACCTTTGAAGGCAGTGATACTGCTTTGTGTCCAAATGTCATTTTCTTGCATTTGCTAGTAGGCTTGGGGGACACCTGTAGGTGTTCTGTAAGAAGCATATGAATCATGAAGGACAGACACTAAAGTACCAGATATGTTTATTTTTTATTTAAAGAAAAAAAAGAAAGAAAAACAAGACAAAACAGACACAAGGGTAGAAGTAATATAGAATTTCAAGAAAAATATTAACATTAAGAAATTACTAGTTGATAAGTTACATGCTGTCCTCTTGGAAATAGTTGTTCAAGTTACAAAGTCAAAGCATAAAAAGTGGATACTAAATATTGACAGTGCAAACCATTCTGTTAATGATCTAATGGAAACTTAGTAATATGGTCATCTATCTTACACACTTAAATGTCCATATAGTTATATCCTTTAGAGCACTTCAGATATGTTGTTAATGGAAAGGATAGAAAAAAATATTATTGTGCCTTTCTTTCTCTTTCTTTCTTTCTTTCTTTCTTTCTTTCTTTCTTCTTTCTTTATTTATTTCTTTCTTTCTTCCTTCCTTTTTTGTGGTGCTGGAAATGAATCTAGGAGCATGTGCATACTAGGTGAGCTCACCACTGAGCACCCCTCTCCCATGCACTCTTTTATGGACCCCTATTTTCAGGAAGCTCTCACACTCCACTTCTAAGAGATGAAGTTTGTGTGTATGCATGCATGAAGCTTGTGCTCTTCAGAGCTATTGGGACTGGCATTTTCCACTTTCAAAAAGATACATATAACCTTGATCTTGGGAGGAGATCCTGGCAGAGCTCTCCCTTCCTTTTCCAAGAGCAGATGATTCAGAGAGAAAGTGCCTTGGGTTAGACCAGGCTCCCCTGGCACATCCCTGTCTTCCTTTGGCACCTGTCACCATTCTAGTGGATGCAGTAAGGTCAGGTCCTTTATCGCTTTGCAAGAGGTTAGACTGGATCAGGAAGAGAACTGCTCTTCTGTTGGTTCATGGAAGAGAAAGCAAACCCTGAAACTTCAGCCTGGGGCAAGTGGAGCAAGTGCTGGCATTGTGTGCTCTGTCATCACCTAAAGAGATGACAGAGGCCACCTGGGAGAATGGCTCTGGAGAGGCTCCCCAATGCTGCAGGCTGAGGCAAAGGCCCCTGCTTCAAAGGATTTCACTAGCAGCAGTTACTGTTGCTGGAGTGTCATCCTCCCTATTCTGTGTACTGTAAATGTAGAACAGCAAATTGTTTGATGAGTTGCTCCAAAGTTCATAGCATACTGGATTATGGAGAGAAAATAGTTGGACTTTCTGATTTCTGAGACCATGCTTTAGCCAGGAGACACAGCTCTCCCTAGACATGTTTTAAGTGCACAGTAGGAAAACTCAGAAATAATACTGGAAGATCCAGTGCTTTTTAGAACTTTTGGATGGATGTTAGCAAAAGTTCCCTGCTAACATTTTAACTCTCTTGCCTCTCTATGAAGCTTCTATGAGGCAATGAATCATGCTTCTTATCCCTCTGAGGACCTGAAATGCAGAAAGTTTGACAATATAGCCAAAGGCACATTGCTAGAGGTTGCAGCAAAGCCAGATATCCAGAACTTCTTGAGTCTGAACTACAGCTTTTCCAAGATGCTAGTGACTGATGAGGCAAGTTCTGAGGACTTCCATGTACCTGGTTTTGTGCTGTGGTATGAAAATCTGCTCTAGCTGGAGCAGCTCCCAGATTCCCATTCTCTGCTCACTGCTGGGATAGTCAGCCCAAACAGGGACCTGCCCAGACTTGGAAGGTGGGAGTAGGCAAGAGCCACTATGCTCTGGAGGCTGCCTGTGGCTCCAACTCAGCCTTGTTCTTTCCTATCCCACATCCACAATTCTTCCAGTAACTAGTGGCCTAGCCCAGCCCTGGGCAACCTGGATGTCTAGACACTGGGCCACTTTGTTGAACTCATCAGTGGTGCAGGATGGCCCCATATACCCTCATCCCATCCTCTCCCACACTTGCTTGATCTGTCCTTTCTTCATGAGGGTAATGGACACACAGCACCACAGGGGCTATAGGACAAATGGGTCCTCTCTCTCAGGTGCATTTACTACAGCCACCTGGGGACTCAGGGTCACTGGCTATAAAGTGACAAGTTCCCAGTATGGCGACTGTGGTCTGAGCTGTCCAGTCTGTCTGAGAGGAAGGTGGAAGAACTGTGGTAGTGGACACAGAATTGGCCATGACTGGAGGCCCCTGGGCCCCAGTGCAGACAGACTTTTCCTTCTCTGTCCCACGCTTTAAGCTTCTTATGAGCACAAGATTAGAGAAAAAGTTACTTACATATTGGGTCAATATGTTGAGTAGAGATAAAAACAAATGCTGACATTGAAGATTTCCCATCCAGGCATGCTTGGGTAACTTGAGTTTTGGAATCCTGCGCTCGGTTAACCCAAATCCACAAATTTACTAGAGTTATGAAGCTTAGGGAGAACTCTGTTTTTCTATTATGCTTTCCCTATTTGTTCTGTCCTGAGACGATACCACAAAATTTATTTCCCCTATATTTTTTAACTCTCTGTATGTTGACCTGACCACTTTTGGACAGCTACTAGAAAAACATGAAAGTGTGAGTTCCTGGGCTTTTCACACACAACTGTTTCTAAAACTTGACTGGAAATTTCCCTGCTGACTCAATCTAGTTCCTCAGTTTGTCGGGTCTCAATTTCCTTCTATTAAAAATAGTATTACCACTGCGGTTTCAATCAGTGTTCTCCAAAGGCTCCCCTGCAGAAGGCTCCCCTCCAGATTGGCCCTGCTGTAGGGTAGTGGACCTTGAAGAATCTGGGTCTGGTCGGAGGAACTGAGGTCACTGGCGGCATGGCTTGAGTGTATTAGGGCACTGCCTCTTCTTCTTTATCATTTCCCACCCACTGAAGGATGAGGGTTTTTTCCTTGTGCATAGTTGTTGCCTTACCACAGGCCTAGAACCAATGGGTCAACCAATCATGAACTGAAACTTCTAAAACTGTGAGCCAAAACAAACCTTACATTTTTAAAAGTTGATTTATCTTAGGTATTTTGAGACAGTGCCAAAATAGTAACATAATTACACAAACAAAAACAAAGGCAATGTGTTAAAGGACTGGATATGTAGTTCAGTGGCAGAGCACATGCAAGGCTGTGGATTTGATCTGCAACACCACACACACACACACACACACACACACGGTTGGTAATATCTCTTTGGAGAGGTGTGACCACCAATGGTTGGTTCCATATCCAAGGACAACCCCGGAATGAAGGACAGCAACCATCTAATGCAGATCCTGGGCATATCAATGCCAGCTTCTGAAAGCAGCCTGAGAACTGATGTGCACCTTGTGTCTCCTTCCCCGGAGTATTGACTCTGAAGACGTAAGTGTGTAGTCAGTGACGTCTCTGGTAACTCAGAAATGAGGGTTTATGCTTAACTTTGATCCTTGTCTGCTAAGTGATCTGAATTTACAAAGGACGAGGAAAGGGGAGAAGGAAAGAAAATGTGGAAAGCAGTGAAGGTTGTGAGTTCCACCTTGATCTTAAAAGCATCAGAGAGAAACTCAAGTGCAGATTTCTTTTTTCAACTAGAAAGGTGCTGACAGGAGAAATGTGTGCATGGTGGAATTCAGGCCACTCAGAAGGACAACTGGTTTCTCCCCTATACTTGTGTTTGAAGAATGTGGCTCCAAGTGTCTACACTGAGCCCAAGCTTTCACAACTCATTTGCCCCTGGTTTCTCACCATTATGCTTCTGAGACAATGTCTCAGGGTTTTTGTAAACCTGGAGAGGAGTGTTGGAGGGACAATGTCTTTTGAAGCAAGTGATATAACCATGACACATGTGGTTTGTCTTTCTCACCCCTGAGTGACAGCACAGGCACACAGAGGCATAGACAGGGCACAGTCTAAGCTCATTCCTGTGGAGCAAGGGGGCAAAGACTTGGGAGACCCACAAGAAGGAGCTAGAGACCAGGCCAACATGAGTAGGTTCTTGGAAAGGAAGAGAAGAGGTGCCATCATTAGAAGCTGGCTCCACCAGAAGGAAACTAAGCTGTGCACTCCACCAGCTCGCCTTCCCTGCCACAGCCCCACTGTGTGCTGCTCAGGGATGGCCACACCTTTAAAAAAGAAATTGCATTTATAAAAGTTCATTTTCTTTTTTTTTTTTTAAATAATTTTATTTAAAGAGGAAAAAACAAAACAAAATAAAATAGAATAAAGGGTAGCAACCATACAGTATTCCAAGGAAAAAAGGAAAAGTACAACAATAAAACCTAAGAAATTATTACCTGACTAATTACATACTGACTTCTTGGAAATACTTGTTCACATTACAAAGTTAAAGCATGTAAAGTAGACATTCAAACAGTGAGACTGTTAACAGTTCTGCTCCACGATCTGACAAAAACAACAATATGGTCATCCATCTTACCCACTC
>PVJX010017152.1:25585-39023 GCA_004027295.1 Dolichotis patagonum | reverse complement strand
CGTAGCATGGCTGGGGTACCATGGTGAGGGTTGGGTACGGTAGGCATTGGGTACTCTGACAGGGTTGCCATGGTGAGGATTCAGTACTGGGGCTGGGTTACCATGGCAAGGATGGGGGTACTGTGGCTGGGTTTCCAAATGAGGATTGGGTACTATGGCTGGGTTCCATGGTGAGGATGGGAGTACTGTGGCTGGGTTTCCATGGTGAGGATTGGGTACTGTGGCTTGGTTACCATGATGAGGATTGGATACTATGGCTGGGTTACCATGGTGAGGATGGGGGTACTGTGGCTGGGTTTCCATGGTGAGGATTGGGTACTGCTGGGGTTACCATGGTGAACATGGGCTCTTTTCCTTCATCCCTACCAGGACCGGGACAAGGCAGTTCTTGCAGTCAGGGCAACAGACAGCTCAGACCTCCCTCGGGCATCATTGCATTGACTTCTGATTTGCAGATGAGATATTGAAGTTCGACTCATGCAGTTTGTAACAATTGAGGTCTTTTGATTTTAGACATCTCTGTAGCTTTCCATGAGTTCACAGATTACCCAGGACATTGGTGTCCCTTAAAGCCTCTCCAGAGAGGTGCCTACATGCAGACACTGGGGTTATTTCCTTAGGAAGGTGACTGTTTAGATAGAATAAGTCTGATGCCCATCTATAATAATTGGAAAACTTATTTGGGGAATTGGTAATGGAGTTTAAGTTTTTTGTTTGCTTGGGTGTTTTTTTGTTTTTTTGCTTTTTTTTGTACCAGGGATCAAGCTCTCGACCTTGCACTTGTCAAGTAGGTGCTTGTGCTGCTGAGCTAAATCCCCAGCTCCCTCTTCTTTTATTTTGAGACAGGGTCTCACTATGTAGTTCTGCCTGGCTTTGAGCTCACTGTGTAACCCAGGCTGGCCTTGAAGTTACAGTGATCCTCCTGCCTCAACCTCCTGAGTGCTGGGATTCCAGGCATTCACCACCATGCCTGGATAATAGAGGTTAAGTTTATAGCTATATGGTTTTGGCCTCAGAATTCAGAGAGCTAAGTATCACTCTTTTCCCATATATGACTTTCCACATATATATTATAGAGCAAATATTAAGTATAAGAAAACATAAAAAGAGTCAGGCATGGCGGCAGACACCTGTAATCCTAACACGTGGGTGGCTGAGGCAGGAGGATTGCTGTGAGTTCAAGGCCAGCCTGGGCCACATAGTGACTTCAAGACCAGTCTGAACGACATAGTAAGACCCTGTCTCAGAAAAGAAGAGAAAAGAGCCCAACCAAACAGAAAAGGAAAATTTAAAGAAAGTGAAAGCGGCCCATTTCTACCACCAGAAACAGCCACTTTTATCTTGGCATTCCTGTTTCCCCTTCTTCACCCCTCTCCCATATTCACAGTAGTGAATATGTTTATAATCTGCATTTCCTGTGTCGCATTATATCAAGGATTTTAAAAATATTATTTAAGGAAAAAACTTTGTTAATTTGAAAAGGAAAATTAACTAGTTTTAGTTTGTATTTCCTTCTGTTTTGTTCTTGCAAGATTAATATTCCGTTTAATGTTTACTGTCTTTTCATATTTAATCATCGAGGGTTTTGAATGGTGTATGTTTCGGTAAAGCTGGAAAGGTCGCTAAGGCAGGCCTCTGATTTCAGATGTCCTGAATGACGCTATATTCGATGAAGACCATGATGAGATGGTGATTGTGAAGGACATAGATATGTATTCCATGTGTGAACATCACCTCGTCCCATTTGTTGGAAAGGTAAGTGTTTCCTTATCGTTTCCTACCAATTTAGAAGTAGGATAATTGTATTTAAAATCACCAGCTTCCAATTCCTAATATCCCAGATATTTACAATTATGCATAAAAAGGTACTTTTCATCTACCTGGCTGATCCAAAACTTGAAATTCTACAAAAACAAAAGCAAAAACAAAAGCAAAATAGTCCCCAGGGCAAGCCTTCCACATTAAATACCATGTTGATAGGTTAAGGTAATGAGGTGAAGGTAGCAATTTTTTTTAAGTAGCTGTTGCAGGTTCTAAAGTCCTTTGCTCTTTATTTTGGCTGAATAATGTTTGACCTAAGATGTATTTGTATTTGGCTTGACATGAACAGTAATGATTGCAGAATTCTTGGGGCAGAGGTTATGGTATTAGTGGATTTGATATGCACCTAAGCCATTCTAGATTAGAAAAAAATGAATCCAATGCAATTAGGGTTTTTTGGTTTTTTATAGTTCAACATACTGTCTTAATTACTTTCTTGTCACTTGTACAAAGTACCCACACCCACAAGTTAAAGGAGGAGAGGTTTGTTTTAGCTCACAGTTTGTAAAAGTTTCAGTCCATAGTCGGCTGGTTCCAAGGCAGGGTGGCATGGCAGAAGGACACACCAGAGTAGAAACAGTTCGTGGAAAGGCAGGCAGGAAACAGCAAGTGATCCTTTCTTTCCCTTTTTATTCTATCCAGGCTGCAAGCCTATTGGTTCCTGCTACTCACACCCAGGGTGGGTCTTCTGGCTTCATTAAATCTGTCCAGCCACATCCAGAACCATGCTAATCCAATTAGTGTGCTAATCTAGTTATCCTTCCCTTCATACACATTTGTATACCCTAGATCCAGCCACCTTCGTAAAGCCTCATCTGTGGGTGCCTGAGGCTTTGAGGGGCTATTTAGACATAAACCATAACACATAAATCTGAGAACATGGGGTTTAGGACAAAGAGTTGTCTTGTTCCCCAACTCCCACAATGCTTTTGTTTTATTTTGAATTTTTATTAATAATTACCAAACAGAAGTCTTTTAGGAAATAGTATTGTGGAAACCTATATACCCATCACCTAACTTAGTTAAGTATTAACATTACATTATATTGTGTTGAAGTTCTTTGGCTTTTTTTTTTTTTTCTTTCTGCAGTACTAGGCATTAAATCAGGGTCTTCTACGTGCTCGGAAAGCATTCTACCATGAGGCTACATTCCAAGCCCTTTCATAAATTTTTTTTTCACCTTGGGACAAAGCCCTCTCTAAGTTGCCTGAGTTGGCCTTGAACTTTGATCTTCCTGCCTCAGCCTCTGGAGTCTGTGGGATTACAGGCCTGTGCCACCACACCCAGTTTATTTTATTGTTCATTTTTTAATGGAAGTAAAACATGGAAGAACACAGAAATAGCAAGGGTACTTCTTACCACCACTGACCAAGAGCCAGAACATGCTACCCATCCCATGGCCCGCAGGTAACCAGCACATCAATTTCCAACACTGGACATTAGTTTTGTTTTTCAACCACGTATAAGTGGAAAGAAGGTGCAGTTGGACCTCTTTTGTATCTGACGTCTTTTGTCTGTGTTGTAAGGTTCATCGACGTTACTGTCTTCTCTTATTATGTGTTACTGCACTGTGCCCATGGTAGACCACTGCTAGTCTGTCCCGCTCCCAGTGGACAGCTGGGCCTCCTCGTTTCTGCTTTGGGTAGGTGGGAGCCACTAACGACAGAGCTGCCGTGAGCTTTCTCTGGGTGCACTGATGCTACACCCCTCTAGGGCGGCAGGCCCATGGTGTCCACCCACGGCCACCCTTCTCGGTGCTGCCGCTCGGCTCTGCAGGGTCCCTGTGCTGATGTGCACTCCCAGCAGCACACGGGAGCCCTAACTGTCTCGAGTTCTTGCCGACACTGGCACTTCCCGTCTCAGGGTCAGTGTTCAGTTGTGTGTGGAGTGGCAGCTTTTTTTTTTTTTTTCTAAAGAAAAGTTTTAGCGTGGAAAATCTCAGTCACCCGTAACAATAGAAAGGCTGGTAGAGTGAGTTCATGTTCCCTTCCACCAGCTTCTCCAGTTACCAGCACAGGGCCGGTCAGGAGACATACAGGTAAGAGTCCTGCTGGCCACTTCCGGCTGGGCTCCGTCGACCTCCTGCTTTGCTGTGAGGAGATTAGATTACAGCCGGTGATACCAGATCAGATTAATGCTGCTGGCCGAGGAGTCCACGGCTGGTTTCTGCTGTGGCTGAGAAAGTCGGGCTCTCGTCCAGCAGATGGGGGCTTCGGGGGCCTGGCTGAGCCACGCCTGCTCCCCCCCAGCCACGCCTGTGGCATCTGGCGTGGCAGTGCCCTCTGAGTTTGTGTCTTTGCAAGCTCTGGGCTTTAGGGGTATTAGTCAGTGATGATTTTCTAAAACAGATGTTTAAATGAATTGGGATCTTGAGAAAGACCAAAAAGAGCCCCTACCATAAACGCACTGTCTCTGGGCACCCAGGTGTGAAAGTTTCCACGTGGATGCCTGTCCCTCCGGAGAGCCGCCCCGAGGGTTTTCTGTGAACACCTGAGTTAGGCTGCCACTTCCCTGGCTCCTCCTGCCTGCTAGATGAGGTGATGGTGATGAGGTGGAATTGGACCCTCAGAGGAGGGCCCTAGGAGGCGAAAGATTACTGAGGGCTCTTCGGTCAGGTATGGAAGTGCACAGGAAACGTCGGGCATTTAGGTCAGCAGTCAGAATATGCACTGAACCCAGGGCCTCTTATAAGCTAGGCAAGCACACTACCACTTACCTTCTTTACCTGTCTGTCTGTCTGTCTATCTGTCTGTTTATCTATCTTTCTATCACTTGAGACACGATCTCCCTGAGTGGTTTAGGCTGGCCTCAACCTTGAGCTCATCCTGCCTCAGCCTCCCCAGTATAGCTTCGGTTACAGACTCTGTAGTTTTATATCTGGCTAATTGATTGCCTGCAGTAGTCACTTTACCAGCCTTTGAAGAGAGCTAACGTTTTCTTGAACTGACTCCTGGGCCAGAAAGTGGCTGGCATTTCCTGATAGATTCACAGGGCCCCCTACACTGACAGGTCCTGTCCTCAGCTGCTTTCCCCGTCAGGGCGATGGAGCCAGCTGTGAGCTGGGCATCCGGACCCCAAAGGGTGTGGGTTCCCCATGCAGCAGGGCTTACGGGGCCCTGAGCCACTGTGGTGGGCTGGCGGCATCATTTATGTTTGAAGTTCCTGCCAGGCTGGGAGTCGCTCCTGCTTGCGTTCAGCATCACTGCAGAGTCGTGTGTCCTTTCTTGAGAACGTTTCTCCTCCATGGAGGAAGGACGCGTAGAATTTAGCTTCTGCACAGAAAGTCGCCACCCTACTTTACATTTGTCATTTGGGATTTGTTTGGAAGCTGGCCTTGAATGCATGGCGATTCTCCTGCCTCAGCCTCCTGAGCCTGGGATTACGGGTGTGCGCCACTGCACCTGGCTTCAACGTGCCATTGGATAACAGACTCAGGGCTGTAGGGCTCAGTGGTCTTTTGCTGTCTTTATGTAATTTTAAAGATACTCTCACCATCACCACGCCTTCTGAGTCACATTTTGAAGATACACTGTGAGTTTGGGGTGGGTTTATGTGTAAGTGTGCAGTGCCCTTCCTGTGCCCCTGGACTCCGAGGTGCGGAGCCGTGCGCTGCGTGCCTCTGGCTCACCAGTTCTCTCTCCTCTCCGAAGGTCCACATCGGCTATCTCCCCAACAAGCAAGTCCTCGGCCTCAGCAAGCTCGCTCGGTGAGTACAGTGCGGAGAACAGGCCAGCGGCTGCGGGACCCACCCCTTCCACGGCCACAGCCTTCTCTTTCCCCAGGCTGGCTCTAGCGTGGACCTCAGATCCTGACTGAAAATTTATAGTTGTAGTTAGCTGTGGGGGTGCACACACCTGTAATCCCAGCTCACGGGAGGCTGAGGCAGGAGGGTCACTGAGCTCAGGCCATGCTGGGCTACATCTTGGGACCCTGTCTTAAATACCCGCCCCCAAATTATACACCTGCCAGGGCCGGCAGAACTGCAGTCCTGAAGTGTGAATGCTCTTGTCATCTCCCATCCTCCCAGGTACCTGCTGGAAGTCTCTGCTCACAGCTTCCTCTGCTGAGCCTTCCTGGACTGAGGGAATGAGTGGTGATCTTCCATCCAGCCTAGATTTTGCGGGGCTTAGTCAATAGTTACAGCTGGGATAGGAGACACAGGTAGCCCTATGCTTCAAACTGGCCTTGAACTCATTATGTAGCCCAGGCTGGCCTTGGACCCATGGAGATCCTCCTGCCTCAGCCTCCCAAGTGCTAGGATGCAGGTATGCACTACCACACCCAGCTCTGTTTTTAGACTTTGACTCAAACTCCGCGGGGGACCTGGCTCCATGCCACCTGGCTTTGCATCTGTTCCTGGGGATCCCTGGGGACCCTGGAGCCTGTCCTCAGTTCTAGATCCTTCACCTCTGTAGAGCATACCCCCCACCCCCGTTCCCGGGCAAGGCGCCTGCCCTGTTCCTCTGTTCACTGCCGCCGGCTTCTCTGTGCTTCTTTATCCTTCTGGCCTTTAGGTTTGCTTTGCTGTCCTTTTGTCTGGGCTGCAGGAAGCAGTGTTGGCACACAGGTGTGGATGGCACACGTGCTTCCCTGGATGTTGACTGAGGGTCTGCGTTCAGGTATCTCGGAGAGGCCTCTGCCACCAAGATTTTATCGATGATCCTTTCCTGTGTTGTTTGCATGGATAGTGAGTCCTGGGAGACAGCGGAAATGCTGGGAGAGGGGCGTGTGTGTAGAGAGAAAGTTTAAGAACAGATCAAAGGGAGTGGGCCATAAACAGACAGCTGTGACGTTTTAAAACTAAATTTGGTGGTGTGTTCACGCCTGTAATCCCCGTGCGTGGGAGGCTGAGGCAGGAGGATCGCCATGGTACATAGCGGAACCCTGTGTAAAGTCACCCTGGGCTAGTTTAACTCCAACCTGAACTACACAGTGAATTTCTGTCTCAAAAAAACAAAAACAAAAAAACCCTCCTCAAACTAGGTTTGAATAACTCGATGGAGGTTACAGTGACCCTGTCCCAACTGGACCAAGTGAATTTCTGCGCCCAGCTTATACCTCAGGGCTCTCTTGAGGGCCTGTGTGTGCCCCTGGCAGACACTGGGGTTCCCCGTGGGCCTTCCCTGGGGACCCCGTCCTTCCCAGTCCTGTGTTAGGATCCGTGGGAACCGCACCAGTGATCCGGCCACTCCCTTCCGCCGGTGCGTTTTTGCACCATTATCTTCTTTAGGAACTGAGGGTGAGCAGGTGGAGGAAATACGTTTATCTCTATCCCAGAGATTCTCGCTGTCATTTTAATAGCAGCTCTCTCTCGGGGAACTTGCTCCTAAATACTAAGTAAAATCAGTTTCCGGAGCCGTAGCTGTACCAAAGCTGGTTACGGATACGGGTGGGGGGGTGGGGGGGGGGTTGTGATGCACAATCTGTGTGCTGCAGGCCAGCTGGGCGTGCGAGTGTTGCCGGGGACTCCCTGCTTCTTGGACGCCGGCCGGAGGCTGCAGCGCCCCGGTCCAAAGGCTCGGGTTCCTCCTCTTGGGAGCCTCGGCCTCCAGGAAGACCTGGCCCACGTAGGAAGGCGGGGGTGCCGTTGTCCTTTCCTTCCCTTATGAAAGGCACAGGTCTCACTCAGATCCTCGGGCTTCTGCACGAAGGAGCAGACGGTTCGCACGGGGATTTCTGTGCATGAATCGGATTACAACCCCGGAGGAAAGTGGATCAGTGTTCTGGCTGCCGTTAGGCATTTTCTGGGAAATCTGATTTCTACCTGCAGTAGAAACCCCGCGGGTGACTAACAAAGATTATACCCATATGTAAACCCCCCCCCCCAAGATTGTACCCTATATGCTGTAATACAACTTGCTTTGTTAAAAAAATTTTTACAAATACTTTGCGGTTCCTTGAGGTTCAGGAACATCCAAGAGCTGGGCACGGTGGTGCACATCTGTAATCCCAGCGCTTGGGAGGCTGAGGCAGGAGGGTCGCTGAGTTTGAGGCCAGCCTGGGCTGCATAGTGAGTTCAGGGCCAGCCTGAGCTACATAGTGAAACCCTGTCTCCAAAGTACACAAATAAATAAATAAACCCCAAAAAAACAAAAGCAACAACAATAACAAAACAAGGACCTCTTAAGGGTTAGATAATATTCCTTTAATTGATTTTACGTAGCAAGTCTTTGATATAGATCAGTAAATTTACAGTTTGGGACTGTTGTCAAAAGGAAAAGATTTGCTTTGGTGACTGTTTTTACTTACTATCTTTGTACACTTTAAATCTATCTGTAAGATAAATTATGAGAATAGAACTTTCCATGGTAAGGGTGGCTGAGCTTTGGATCTTACCAAATTGCAGTCACCCTGCAAGATCACACTGACTTCTGCTATGAGAATAGATAAACGCTGTCTTTCCCCACACTTTCAATGACCCTGGGTTTTGTAATACTTTTTTTTTTTTTTTTTTTTGTCTTTTTGAGACAGGGTCTCCTCTGCAGTGCAGGCTGGCCTTGAGCTCATTTTGTAGCCCAGGCTGGTCTCGAACTTGCAAGGATCCTCCTGCCTCAGCCTCCCAAGTTCTGGGATTACAGGCATGTGCCACCACGTCCCACATGACTTCTGTTCTTTTGGGCTTTTCTAAATTATTTGAAACAGTTTGGATTTAACCTTACAAGCCATGGGAGAGCTGGGCATGGTGGCATATACCTGTAATCCCAGCAGTCGGGAGGCTGAGGCAGGAGGATTGCTATGAGTTTGAGGTCAGCCTGCACTACATAGGGAGACTGTGTCAAAAACAAAACAACAAAACAAAACAAAAAAAAAAAACCAAAAAGAATAGAAATCAGAAGTCCTAGAGCTGAAAATCTTGTAGGAGAGATCGCTGGAAAGATAAATTGAGAGCGCATGTGGTAATATCTAGGAATGGGAAGAGATAGAACTAAAAATATGCCTTAAACACTTCATTTTACGGAGATAGGAAGAAAAAGGAACACACTGAGAGCTGGAAAACATAGGTGTGCAAGAAACAATCAGAAAAGAGTGGCACAGGGAAGCTGGAAAGGGGACTCGGGCTGTTCTGTGTTAAATTGCTCTTGTTTATTGGCGTGTGTTGGTAGCACACGATGGTGACGTCCCCGTGGGAGGAGCTGTGTGTGCGGGACATGTCCTCCTTCTCCCCTGCCTGCATCTCTACTTCCCCGTCCCATTCACCGGGGCTTTATCTCCCTATTCTGTATGATCTCTTATTTTGCTCTTTAACGTATGTATACTTTGTGTTTCTCATATGAGAGAAACCGTGCATTACTCCTAAGCTCGTGCGTCTGATTTATTTCCTTTAACATTATGGTCTCAAGGTGCGTCTGTTTTCCTAGGAATGATTCAAGTTCATCCTTCTTAATGGCAGAGTAGTGCTCCATGGTGTGTGGTACCACACTTCATCTGTCCATCTGTAGGTGGGTGTGTGGGCCACTTCGAGATTTAGCCATTGTGAGTCATGCTGCTACAAACTTGGGCGTGCGTAGATCATTAAAACTAGAAATTCCAGTTGAGCCAGTGATTCCCTGCCTAGTTTTAGTTTTTTGAGGACTCTCCATACTGATTGCCATAGTGGTTGTACTAGTTTAACCTTCCTGCCAACCACGAAGAAGGATTCTCTGTCCCCAAAGCCTTGCCAGCATTTGTTTATTATTGGATCTTTTGATGATGGCCATTCTTTCTGGAGGAAAATGGAATTGCAGAGGGTGTTTGTTCTGTTTTGATTTTTTTTTGTTCTGTTTTGAGATAGAGTCTTGCTATATAGTTTCAGCTGGCCTTGAATTTACAGAAACCTTCCTGCCTCAGCCTCCCGAGTGCAGGATACCATTCCCAGCTTTTAGTGTTGTTTTGATTTATACTGCCTGAACGGCAGAGGTGCTGACCATTTATTCATGCATTTACTGGCCCTTTGTACATCTTCTGAGATGGTCTGTTCGTTTCAGCTGCCCGCTTTTTGCCTGGCACACACTCAGGTTCACAGATGTTCTTTCACATTTGCCTGGTAAAGCAGCTAACATGCAGATTAGTCTCACTTCTGAATGGAGTTGTAAAAATTCTCAGTGTCAAACAGTTGACTGTAACTGGTGAATGGAAATACTGTTTCCCACAGAGGTTTATTCCGGTGCAAGAGTGGCTTATTCTAAAGTCAGCAGCACAGACTGAGGCTGAGAGGGTGGCGATGTCGGGGAGAAGCCTCGGGAATTGGCCCACAGTGGAGCCTGAGTCCGGGCCCTGTCCTCACTGTCTCCGCTCTGAGTGACACCAGTGACAGGCCTGAGTTATGCCCAAGGTCTGGGGGCAGAATGAACGCTTCTTCCTGTGGTCTTCGGAGAGCCTCGGACGGGGCTGGGGATGTAGCTCCATGGGAGAGTCGGGGCCCAGCGCCCTGCTCCCCCCCAATCCCAAGGCAGTAATTTAGCTACAGCGGCCCAAAGAGGCGGCTTAGGGTTAGGGGAGGGGAGAGAGCTGGGTTTGAGGGTCTGCTGCAGCCCCGGCTGGGCTCGGAAGCCCTGGGATAGATGTGGTGTCAGAGAGGTGGAGCCAGGAAGAGTCCATCACATGTGCGAAATGCCCGTTTGCGGGTTCAGGAAGCCTCGCCAATCCCCTGACAAAGACAAAAGTAAGTAAGTCCCTGCGGCCATAGTATGAAGTCCCCCAGGTCCCAGGAAAGCCTCGGGTACCCCAGCGATGGCTTTGGCAGCGGTGGCATTGAAAGACCAGAATTCTGTCCCCAACGAACACCTCTCGACCAGTTATCACTTAATGAGGGCACAATAAAAATCTTTATTTTTAATTTGGAAAAGCTGTATAATTCAGCAGTTAGTCCTACGTAATAAAAAGAATGACCAGGAGTGAGAAGCGATAAACAGGGACAGGGAACATGTTCACCACGCGATCAAGAGGCCCACAACGAAACTGCGTGGTGACACACTCGCCGGGCAAGCAGCTGGCTTTCTGCCGGAAGCAGGCAGCCATTATGGTGTGGATAAAATATCAGTTAACAAGCTTCCCTATTGTGCACTGTGGAGCAAAGCACAGATGCCTGTGTTAGTACTGTTGTCTAATATTGCACCTGAAATTCTACTCAAGAAAAAAACAATAAGCCAGGCAGGGTGGCACATGTCTATAATCCCGGCGCTCAGGAGGCTGAGGCAGGAAGATCACTGTTCAAGACCAGCTTGAACCACACAGCAAGACCCTGTTTCAAAAGAAAGAAAAGAGATCCAGCCACAGCCATGGCGGAACCCGGGAGCCTGCACAAAGAAGCAATTCGCCCGCTCTCTTGGTAAGCGCCTTCCTCGGGTGTGAGCCAGGTGGAGACCCTGTAGTGTCTCTTGAGCCTACCGGTGTGCAGGCTTGGAATCAAATGTCCCAACCCCTCCAAACATTCCCCCCACCCCCATTAGCAACTGGGGACAGAGGTCTGGGCATCTCTTGGCAGGATGACTGTATGCAACATAGCAAATATAGGGGTTCTCCTCTATCTTCTCTTTGAAAGCAAGTGTTGTTTTCAGTTTTGTTTCATTATGATTACTTGTTTTGCTGTATTCAGTATTCTCTTTTGATTTATTTTATAATGTTCTGTCTTTGGTTTGATTTTGCTATACTTAATTGACTAGACAACTATTGTGAAGATAATGAGATATAGGATGGTATCTATTACTGTTATCCCGGTAACCTGCTGTGAAGTTCTGTATCAAATTCACTGCACTGTCTCATTTGGCTTTGTTCTGTCTTGTTCTGTTGTATTTCTACTACTTGAAAAAAAAAACCCCGAATTATATAAGGTGATTAAAAAGGAAATAACAACAAAACAGATCAGTAAGGCACTGAGCAAGCTGAAACATGGTATAACTAAACAGATAATGGACTTAAAAAGCAAAAGGAGGAAAAGAAAGTGCTCTAAAGGATAGAACTGCATGTGTGGTTAAGTGTGTAGGATTGATAAACTGTATTACCAAGTTTTTGTTGAATCGTTGAACAGAACTGTTTGCAGCTTCACTGTTTGAATGTCCACTTTGGATGCTTTAATTTTGTAACATGAACAACAATTTTAAGAGGACAATATGTAATTTATCAACTAGTGATTTCTTACTTTTTTTTAAATTCTGTATTATTTCCACCCTGTTTTCTGTTTTTTTTTCTCTTTAAATAAAATTAAAAAAGAAAGAAAGAAAGAAAAGAGAGTGTGTGTGTGAGGCAGATACTATGAGAAGGAAACACTTTTTAAAATCAATAACACTGCCTGTTTATATAACAAATTAATTACCAGGAAACCATCAAGAGTCTTGAATACAGAAATTTGACTCAGCAAGAAATATAACCGCAGTCCTCGGTCCCTGTTAATTCCTTGAATGGTGTGTGAATCCAGAGCCCCGCTTCAGGGCGTGCCCGTCTGCATGGCAGCGCAGCACTAGGTCGTGGGTTCCTCTGGGGGTGTCGCAGGGCCGGGCGGGGCATGAAAAGCCTCATGGGGAGCTGACCCTTAAACTGAGGCAGCAATCACTGCTCGAGGTCCAGCTGGAGACGAAAGAGCCTCAGCCTGAGTTTCCACACTGGGATTGGAAACACTGTCGCGCGCGCTTTGCATTTCTGGAACAGAAGGATACAGAGAGAGTTTCCCACCTGACAGACTGCAGGGCAAAACCAGGAGGCGCTTATCCGGGGAAGACGACGCACACAGACCGCTGCTGCAAGCCCATTTTATAACGATGTCTGAAGAAAACTAATCTGTTCGAATCCGATTACCCGATAGGGTTGGTTGAGTAGTTGCTGACCTGCTGTTTAATTAACAAACAGTCCTTTTATTTTTAACTTGAACTTTGAGCTCTGAAAAAACAATATGATTAACCAGAGTGCTTGAGACTTAGCTTACACTGGAGGACTTGGGAGTTTTAAGATTTTGCCACCCAGCCCTACTGGTGTTGGTCCTAAGTGAGCATTGTACTTAGAGGTGTGTTAGTTCTCTCTCTCTAGGGGTTTTGCACAGTGATTGCCCCTCTTAGACCCCATCTGCCTGGGGGACTTGTGTCTTCTTTTTCCATGGGTCACCCTCAGCTTGCACCCCACTGTTACTTTGTGTCTTATGAAGAAGTCTCAGCCATTTCTACTTCAACCTATGAGTAACTACAACAATTTCTTTTTCAGGATTGTAGAAATCTACAGCAGAAGACTACAAGGTGACAACTTTTATGGCCTTTATTTCCATGCCTTAAAACATTTTTTCTCACAGAAAAAGTCTTTTTGTGATATTACATGCAGAATAACCATGATATAGAAATTAAAACCTGACAAGACGATAAAAGAGTCTATTCCAAACTCACAAAGAAAAAAAAATCACTGTCCTATTTATACATTCCTTCACGTTTCCATGCAAATGCTCAGCTTTTCAAACCGGTCTATTTGTGTTAACACTGTACCTACACAAAATGGGCTCATGTTACACAGTTGGCCAAACTTCCTTCCTTCCTTCCTTCCTTCCTTCCTTCCTTCCTTCCTTCCTTCCTTCCTTCCTTCCTTCCTGTACTTAATGGCTCTTAACCAGTTTCCCCCATCTCATTCACTTTGGCTGTGTGATTTCATTCCATCCCCTTAG
>PVJX010017152.1:0-25485 GCA_004027295.1 Dolichotis patagonum | reverse complement strand
CTTCGTTAATCTTGTTGCAAGCTGCCTCTGCCTCTGTGGAGCTGTGTGTGAACCCAGCGGAGGCGGCCGGGGGGTGGGGGGGGTTCCTACGTCCCTGAACACCTGGAGTGCAGTTCAAGCAGGGACCGAACAGGGGCTGCAGACAGGGCAAACCGGCAAAAGGTGGGGTGCGGTGGCTCTTCAGTGTCACAGCAGTCTGCTTTTGAAGCATTCAGACATGGCAGGCACACGGGTGTGCGCACACACACACACACACACACATGCTGCCAGCCCTCTTGGTCTGACTGGTAACCCCAGCCCCTGTCCCCCTGCAGTTCAGGAGCGCCTCACCAAGCAGATCGCCGTGGCCATCACCGAAGCCTTGCAGCCCGCGGGAGTCGGGGTGGTGGTGGAAGCCACGTAAGTGGGAACCGGCCTCAGATAAGGTCACCCTGGGGTGCAGGCAATGCCACGAGCCAGCCACTGCTCATCTCTTCTCCGGGCCACTGTTTGGCTTATGGTGGCACTGATGTGGGGGAACCAGCCTCGGAGAGAGGCTTTTCTTCTGAGGGAAGGGGAGGCGGAGGGAATCCTAGGCGGAGACTGGGGAATCCTGGGTGCAGGATTTCAGCAACCAGTGCAACCAGTGACATTTCATGTCCTTTTTTTTTTCTCTTCTTTTGTTGGCCCAAGTGATTTTTCTAATTTTGTTCCACATTTAAAAAATAGAGGAAAAAAAAAAACCTCTTAAGAATTGGTACAAAGAGCAGCTGAAGATACTTCTTTTTTAAAGAGAAAAAGAGGTGTTGTATTGTTTAAATTTATTTTTGAACTCACCAGCTGTGAGTGCCTGTAATCCCAGCACCCGGGAGGCTGAGGCAGCCTGGGCTACATCGTGAGCTCACGGCCAGCCTGAACTATGTAGTGAGACCCTGCGTCAAAAAGACCAAGTTTTAGGTAATGAATGTTTGTTCTATTTTAAAACCAAACCTCCCTGCCTTCTCCCTCTACGACCCTTGTTCTTCCCTCCGTAGACACATGTGCATGGTCATGCGAGGGGTGCAGAAAATGAACAGCAAAACGGTGACCAGCACAATGCTGGGCGTGTTCCGGGAGGACCCGAAGACCCGGGAGGAGTTCCTGACCCTCGTCAAAAGCTGAGTTTGGGCTGCACTTTTGGTGCGGTGTGCGAATCCTGCTGCTAGCGGCACTGTGTCTTCATTGTTCGTTCGAATTCCGTTTCCGGATGTTACAGATGTGAACTTGTCAACTCTTGTCTTTAAACATTATTTATAGAAGGTCAAATAAAGATAATTCCCGACGGGGTGAGCCCTCTGCCTTCTCCTTGCCACTTTTTAGTGGCAGCATCGAAGTGAACTGCTGATAGTGTAGGTCGTGTGTACAGATCACTGTGAATCTGAAACCCGGGGTGCAGGGAAGCAGGAGGGTCCACACTCTGTGTCGGGCCCTGTCCTATCTGATCTGTCAGCACGGGAGCAGCAGAAGCGTGGCCCGAGCACTGCTTTCTCCGCCTCCAACACAAAAGCTAGGGTGCCGGAAGTGCTGAAATGACCAGTGTGGGCGGCTGCAGAGCGGCTGGCCCTGAACCCCCAGGCCGACAGACCACACCTCCGTCGTGTTTGGTGACCCACCCACGACCCTGTGTTTGGTGGACTTATGAACTGTCCCGTTTGAACGGCGGCCGCCCAGGGAAGGTGGTGGGGTATCTCTTGGTTTATTTCGCTGTGATTCAAAAAGCACACTTCTTCTACCTTCACTTCTTTTTAAATTCAAGTGCAGGGAATTCGTTCCTGGAGTTGTTTACGAATTCGTTCTCATGTCACATACAAGGACTTAGATGCTGGACTCTCTGTGCCTTGGTGAGAGATGACAGCCCTTAGGGCGGGGACCCTTTTGCCTTTTTCCCCAAAGCCATTACTGTAGGAGGCGCAGCCCAGGAGGGGCAGGTGGCAGCACCTTCCCGTGAGAAGTGTCCGAGGCACTTCCTCTGCACTTTCATGAAGATGCCCGGACACATTCTTTTTGGCTCTGATCGAGTATTTTGTCTGAGCTTTTTGCAGGTGCCTGCACCGTGAGCCCAGGCTGCGTGCAGATGGTGGTCAGCCTGCTCCGGGCTCTGCTCCCGTCCCCTCTGGGCCGCTGGAGCTTGCATTCCAGGTCCCTCTGATCAGAGGAGCCAGTATCTTAGACCAAGGAAGCTGATGCCTTATTATTACTTCTCTTAAAATTGCCTCACCGGGCCAGTGCGGGCCACAGTGAACCCCCCGACTCCTCTACCAAACATAAGCATTGTTACACCCTGAGAAAGCCTCTTTTTTGCTGTTGGTACGGGGGAATTGAACTCACAACCTCGCACTTGCCCGGCAGGCGCTTGTGCTGCCGAGCGAAGTCCCCAGGTCCTCCGAGAAAGCCTCTGATTCCTCTCATTCCGCCGACATAGCTCTGCAAAGCTGCCGGCCGCCAGCAGAACCCGCGCAGCGCTGGCTGTGGCACTGGCCCTCCTGCGTCTGCCACTCGTGCTTTTCAGCTTATGAGCAGGATGGCAGAGATGGCTTTGTTCTTTCTTTCTGATTTTAAAACCTTTATTACAAGATCTCTTCCCTAGCCTTTCTATAGAGACGGAGTTTCTGAAGTAATTGGTGGCTGTGTTTGAGTCCATTTTTAAATCTAACCCGGTCTAGACAGCCAGCTCATGTTTCAATACCTCTAGGTACACTTCTAAGCTCTTAGCTCATGTTTGGTATTTTAAAGTAAAAAACAAGTGTGACTTGGAGGACCAAAGACGTCTTGAGTTATAAATCATTTGAAATCATTTGTATCCCTTGAAATGACCCTTGTCACCCCTGACAGTCCTCGAAGTGTTCTTACCAAAATCTGGTATGTCTATGGGTTGTTGTCTCGTCAGTAAGTGCGAAGTGATGGCTTTGTCTGTTTTACTCTGGTCTGTAGTCCTTCAAATTACCTCTTCGTGTCCTTAACGCTGAGTCCATTTGGGGGGATTTTTAGGAATTTGATGGATTTAATTATACCATGCAATGATATCGTGTGTTCACATTTTATGTATGTGTATTGTGAAGTTGGTTCTATTTAAATTATTAAAGCATTATAACTTTGTTCTTGTGAAAGTTTCTTTTTCATCCATGCATATGAAGAGCGTCTATCGATTCTTCCAGCTGTGTTGATTCAGTTTTAGCCAAGCTGCCCGTGCTAAGGACCTCGCTCGCCCTGGAAGCTGTTAGAATGTACATCGCAGAGGAAGCCGGAAGCAGTTCCGGTCCCCCAGCTTTCTCTCTGATGAGGGTCTGGTGCACCTCACGTCCCACCACTGTCCTAAATGGAGGTAGGGGCAGTCTCCTGGGAGGTGCCTGCCTCCTCCTATGGGGGTGCAGAGGAGGAAGGGGGGCCCCACCCCTCCTAGGAAAAGCCCGCCCGCGCAGAGCCTCCGTTTCCCCCCAGAGGGTTTCACCGCCTTCTTTCTGCCCAGAGCCCCGTGACACCGTCCCTCCCTCTTGCTGCCGGTTTTGTCACCATGCTCTCTGTCCCCTCTGTGGTCTTCAGGCCCAGGTTCCGGGCTCCTGCGGGACCTTTAGATGGGGTGACCCCCTCATCACCCAGGCCAGTGTCCTTCCGCTTAAGACACTGTGAAGCCACATCGCACAGCTGTCCGGGCCGCTGCTCCCAGGTTCCCTCCCTACAAACCTGAGCATCATGACCCCTCTTACTGGGCCAACACAGACCTCTTCAAAGCTACCCCATCCTGGCCAGGGGTGCTGGTGCACACCTGGAATCCCAGGACTCGGGAGGCTGAGGCAGGAGGATCATTGCAAATTGGAGACCAGCTTGGGCTACCAAGTGAGCTCAAGGCCAGCCTGGACTGCATAGTTTCAAAAAAAAAGAACTACCCCTTCCTATATTTTTTATTTTGCTCTTTATTATTTGGGTTTCTCCTATAAGAGAAACCATGTGATGTTCAGGCTCCTGTGTCTGATTTATTTCACCTAACTTGATCTCAAGGTGCATCCATTTCCCTATAAATGACTCAAATTTATTCTTCTTTACGGCAGAGTAGTACTTCACTGGGTGTAAACACCACATTTTCTTCACCTCTCATCTGATAGGGACATGGAGACTGCTGCTACCAAGCATTAGCAGTCACCAGTTGTACTGCTAACCTGTTTCTTAGGTCTCTTAGGAATCTTAGGAATTCCTTTCCGCCCTCTTTCCCTCCCATTGTCTCCTTACAATTCAGTCCTACCTTGGTACCTGACTGCTTTGAAACTCATGGAATTTGTACTCAGTGAATTTCGATGAGAACATTTGATCCTGGTACTTGTTTATGATGCTTGACTCACAAGCCAGAACTTGTCACCATTGAGTGACTCTGACACGCTACCCTTGCCAGCCCGAACAATGCGTCCACTTCATTACCTGCCAGAACCGGTGGGTGGTGAGCAGCAAGGTCCCAGCTGTATCTGGGATTCTGCTTTGGGGGAAGCTTGGACCCAGCCGCTCGGTTTTTATTTATTTTTTTTAAAATTTTATTTAAAGAGAAAAAAAAAAAACAGAAAAGGGTGAAAATAATATAGAATTTAAAAAAAAACAGTAAGAAATCACTAGTTGATAAATTACATATTGTCCTCTTAGAAATAGTTGTTCATGTTACAAAATTAAAGCATACAAAGTAGACATTCAAACAGTGAAGCTGCAAACAGTTCTGTTCAACTATCCAACAAAAATTTAGTAATATGGTTATCAATCCTACACACTTAAACATACATGCAGTTCTATTCTTTAGAGCACTTTCTTTTCCTCCTTTTGCTTTTTAAGTCCATTATCTGTCTAGTTACACCATGTTTAAGCTTGCTCAGTACCTTACTGATCTGTTTTGTTGTTATTTCCTTTTTAATCACCTTATATAATTCTGGTTTTTGTTTTTAAGGTAGTAGAAATACAACAGAACAAGACAGAACAAAGCCAATTGAGACAGTGCAGTGAATTTGATACAGAACCTCCAGCAAGTTACCTGTATAACAGTAATAGATACCTTCGTATATCTCATTATCTTCACAATAGTTGTCTAGTCAATTAAGTATAGCAAAGTCAAACCAAAGACAGAACATTATAAAATCAATCAAAAGAGAATATTGAATAGAGCAAAACAAATAATCACAATGAAACAAAACTGAAAACAACAGTTGCTTTCAAAGAGAAGATAGAGGGGAACCCCTATATTTGCTATGTTGCATACAGTCATCCTGCCAAGAGATGCCCAGCCCTCTGTCCCCAGTTGCTAATGGGGGGAGGAGGATGTTTGGAGGGGTTGGGACATTTGATTCCAAGCCTGCACACCGGTAGGCTCAAGAGACACTACTGGGTCTCCTGGCTCACGCCGGAGGAAGGTGCTTCTGCTCCGGTTTTAAACCGTGGACACTCGTGGCTGCTTTGGCTTCCACCTCTAGGGTTCCTTGGCTGCTGGGACTTTGGTTAAGGTGGGACGGTTGTGACAGAACTGGAAACCACGGCTCCCAAAGGGTCACCAGTGCTTCGGGAGCCTGTCCCTGGGACTCCTGAGACTGAGGTTGGCTGGAGCAGCACTTGTGTTTCTCCACACCTGGCTTGGCTTCCTTGGCTTCCTCCGTTAAGCCCGGATACCTCCGGGGAGGACACCGTCCCTGCCTGTCCCTGCCTGTCCCTGCCTGCCGGGGCAGAGTGGGAGGAAGTGACACTTCTCCCCACCCACAGCTCAGCCTGCCCTGCACCTGCGCCTGCAGTGTGCACCGAACCTGCCTCCGGCCGCTGCCTCCCCGGCTTCTGCCCCACTGTTTGTTTAGAGCAGTGTCCGCAATGCCAACCTTTTGAGCAGTGCTTCAGCCCTGGATCTCACTGTGCGGCCCAGAGGAACGCGGCGAGAAGTCTGTGTGGGGCTCCTGGGGCTGCCGGTTTTCTCCTGACTGTGGGACATAGTTTCTTCCTCCTTCCTTCCTTCCTGGAAGGTTTGAGTGTGTGTGTGTGTGTGTGTGTGTGTGTGTTCGTGTGTACCCAACACCCAATCTGGAAGACGTGTTACAAGAAGAATCATTTCCGCTTTCTAAGTGTGTCGGTCACAGAGACGGAGTGACTCACATCGCCCGCCACTGGGTGCGGGGCCGAGGGTCCTGAGCTGAGCAGTGCAGCCAGCCCGTGAGGCTGCCCTGGCTCTCCTGGGCCCTGCCACTCTGTGCGCCACACTTCTCCAGGTGTGCGGAGTCGGCTGTGTCCTGTGAGCCCGGAGGCGCTGCTCCGGGTGTCCAGACTGGAGTGTGCTGTGGCTCCGTCGGGTCACACTTACTTGATGCTCGAGATTTTTAAAATTGAGAGACTGCACGTGCTTAGCACAGGACTGGAACAGGGTGAAAGGCTCTGCAGGCCGGTTTACCTCTGCTTCTGTGCCCGCGTGAGCCTGCTCTCTTACGAGACAGTGGATGAAATTCTTCCCTTTCATTGTGTTATGAAAACCCTGAGTCAGTGATGTTCCTGACGGGACACTCTCACCCTAACCTGGGGAATGGATTTCGTGACTGTCAGATTTTTTTTTTTTTTTTGATGCCGGGGTTCAAACTCACAGCCTTGTGCTTGCCAGGCACGCACTTGGGCCGCTGAGCTAAATCTCTGGCCCGGCTGTCAGACTGTAAAGAACCACTAGGCTGGCTGAGCGTGGTGGTGCACTCCTGTAATCCCAGCACTCAGGAGGCTGAGGCAGGAGGATCCCTGTGAATTTGAGGCCAGCCTGGGCTATATAATGAGTTCAAAGGCAGCCTGAACCTCATAGTGAGACTGTCTCAAAATGGCAAAAACAGAACATCATTAGGTTTATGTCAGTTTGTTTCACGGTGTTTAGATGCTTTCTCTGAAAACATTTTTTTCTCTGAAAATTTTTATTAACACATGCACACACACGCAAAATGTCCACTTGGCAGATCTGTGACCACCTCAGCCAAAGAAAAGTGGTCTAGTGACAAGAAGCAAAGCCTCCTGGGAAGTTTTTTTGGTTTGTTTGACTATGTGATGTGTGCACTTTAAGACTGAAAGTGAGAGGTCTCCCTTGCTGTCCCCAGTCTCTTTCCAAAGCCGTGTGGTGCTACGGTTGGAAAATATGTATTTTTTGGAAAATACATATTTACTTCCAAAAATATCTAAAGCATATGCAAGCATGTCCTGTTTGTCCCCATGATATGTCTCTGTCTCTTTCTGTCATACACACACACATTCACCTAGAAAATTTAAACTATATGTGTGCCTGCTCCCTATGGAGACCTATTCAGTATTTAAAAAACAAAATTACCCTTGGTAGCCAGGCAGGTGTCACATGCCTAATAATTCCAGCACCTGGGAGGCTGAGGCAGGAGTATCACAACAAGTTCCAGTGTAATCATAGCAAGACATTGTCTCAAAAGAACAAAAAAAGAAAAAAGAAAAAGCACCTTTGGTTGTTACTGTGTGTTCCTTAAGCTGAGAACTACAAGTGGACGGTGTAGCTACTGAGACCAGCAAGTTGGCGCTGCACAATCCCGGCTGTCTGGGTAGGTAAACAGCCAGTGGGTGACTCAGTACCAGAGTCCCTGGCTGAAGGTGGCCTCAGTCTCTCAGTAAATGAGTCTCAAGGTAAAGTGCCCTTCACATGGACTGTCCTGCAGCCAATATAGTCAGTGTACCATTAGCAGTGTAGACATAATTTATTTCTGTGGTCTGATTTTTCTACACGGATCCTACCCCTGACCTGACTATGGTTGTTCATCATAGAAAACTTAGAAAACAGCAAGGTGTGGAGGAGAAGACTAGTTGTTAGGCTGCATCGTCCAGAAAGAGCTACTGCTAATAATTTGTTTGACTTTTTAATTGCACAAAAAAGATAGTCATATCTGGAGTCACATTTAGAGCGATTCCATCCAGACATGATTTAGTCTGAATATAACCAGCACTAATTAAGGAGAAACATTATCACATCCACCAAAATCCACAGTGATCACTGAGCATCGCATCTGTAGTTTGCATCGACCTCTCCCCAGGTTGTTTCAGATTTCTTTCTGGAACTCAGTGGTACTCTGGTGTTCGCTCTTCCGGTCTCTCCCGTTGGCCTGGGTAACTCCCCGGTAATACGTGAGAACCCTGAGGTCTGCATCTTTCCTGCCCCTACCTTGGCGTCAGCCTGGTACAGCCCATTCTGTAGCACTGCTGGAATCGTTGCTTGGCATTTCATGGAAAATCACTCACATCGATTATCTTCATAATGAGGGATTTTTAAACGACTTCCGGTTTATTATATATAATGATGCGGTGGACGGCCCTCTTTCCCAAGGACGGTGTGCTAGGTGTAAAGCTCTTGGAACAAAGTCACCCCTTGCCCTCTCACTTTGCGGAATCCTCACTAACAGTCAAGGCTCCCAGCTGTCCCACAAGCCCAGGATGTGCCCACTGCCTTGTCCCGTTGGCACTGTCCTGCCTCAGCCTCTTCACCTTTTACAGACTCTTGCCAAACTTCAGATTTGATTTTCAGCAAGCTCTTGCTAGTTCGAGCTGCCCTTCCTGTGTGATCATGTCGCGAACGGAGTGTATCACTAGGTGGGTGACATTTTTGCCACCTAGATCTATGGGAGAGCCCTTCACTATGTTTATTAGCAAAGTCGGCCTCAAATGTATCTCCTGCAGGCAAAGGGCAGATGTTTCGTTCCTTTCTCAGGTTGCCCAGTACCTGGAAATACTGTTTTCAGTGAAAATCAAGTCAAGGAAGCTGCCCAATGCCATGGCATACCGGCTACTAGTTTTAACGGAGCAGGTGTAACATCAGGGACATGTGTGGGGGGCTGAGGCAATTTTTGATGCTGGAGCTGAACCCAGGACCCCCTTAACCACTCCCCTGGCCAAGGTAATCCAAGCAATGCTATCACGCAAACAGGCCGACATAGTGGGTTCAGTTTTGTGTGTGTGATCCTAGGGGTTGGATCTGGGGCTTTACGCATGCCGGGCAAGCACTGTATCATTGACCAACTCCCCAGCCCTTCACATTCGGAGGCAAGATCTCACTCATTTGCTCACGCTGGCTCTAAACTTCTGATCCTCCTGCCTCAGCCTCCTGAGTAGCTGGGATTTGACAGGTGTGCACCACTGAACTGGCTTCTGGAATTCTGACTGGTCTGTCATGAAGTCGGTGTGACTCTGCCTTTGTTCCAACCATCAGTTCTGCAGAAAGCAGAGCGTCGCTGAAGTTGGGCTTGAGCTGCCAACACCAGTACCCAGCATGCACTTGGGCTTTTTTTTTTTTATCGGTACCGGGGATTGAACTCACGACCATGTGCTTGCAAGGCAGGTGCTTCTGCTGTTGAGCTAAATCCCCAGCACTATATTTTTGAGATAGGGCCTCGCTATGTAGTTCAAACTGGCCTTGAGCTCACTTTGTAGCCTGGGTTGGTCTTGCACTCACAATGATCCTCCTGCCTCAGCCTCCTGAGTGCTGGGATTACAGGCATGTGCTTGAGTGTCTTAACATAGCTAAATAACATCCACACACACTGATCAAGAAAGAGTGATAGAAGCACAATTGTTACTTAATTAACCACCAGAAGAATTGGCTGAGGGACTTATAAATAATCTCTTTTACCAAGGAGATGGGAGAAGTCAAAGGGCCCTTGCTTAAATCATGAGCTGTCTGCCAAATCAGATTTTTTTAAAAAAAATTACATACCTAGTTTACTTTGCTAGAAGTGGGAAATATGTATCTTTACATCTCTGGAGCCAAAGGAGCAGAGCCTAATGTAGGGTCCGTAATGATTGCCTGAAGTACTGTTCCAGGTTATGACTCTCGTGGTGTTTTGGGGAAGAAAGACACAATGGAAGAAGCTGGTAGGCTTGTGGGTGAAATTCGGGAACCGTCAGCATCACCCAGCCTTCCTCTGCTCTGGAGTCTGGGTCTTTACCTCTCGGCTCCCAGGGCTGGGGGCTCAGATCAGAGCCGAGCGAGCGTTTTCTGGAGAGGGCCTGGGAGTGGACGCTTCAGACCTTGCAGGCTGCTTGGTCCTGTGGTCAGGGGTGGAGGGGGCCTCTGGCCGCCAGTGGATGTGCAGACTGGGCGAGTCCAGTGCACCCGAGAAGCCTGTCCTGCGCCTGCACCGAGGCAACCTGTCACCAGGAGTTGCCACCGATGAGGGGGGTCCCAGAGCTCCCCTTCAGTGGCTTTGCGAGGGCTGTGATCCTGGAGGTGCACCCGTAAGAGACCACCCTGTCCTCAGAGAGGGGCCTCTCAGCACACACGGTGCAACTGAAAAATACGGTGCAGATTTGAATTTTAAAGAGTGGTCACAGTAAAAGCTGCATTGCCATAAAGCCCCCTCGGGGCGCTGCGTTTGCCTCGAGCACACTCATCCCGTTGTTCTTGTCACCTTCGGAAGCAGCCCCAGAAGGGCCCTTTCATGTCTTCAGTGGTGCTGTCACGGCTGATGTCCTGGAACAATTGGAAACATTTACCTTTCATGGTCATTTTGACTTTGGGAAACAGCCAGAGGCCACGTAGTGCCAGGTCTGATGGACGAGGTGGGCAAGGGCACACACAAGGGTTTCTACAAGCCTGCCTGACCACTGCATGGCACTCAGCGGCAGCCATCGAGTTTTTGATCATACTGTGTAAACACACTCAGAAGAGAGGATTCCACAGCTGCTTCAGAAATTGGCAAGAATGATGAGATGAGTGTGTCTGAAGGGAGGGGATTCTCAAGGGGGACTAATGGCAATGTGTCTTTCACCATAATAAACTTTTTATTTATTTTTTGTCTTTTTGAGACAGGGTTTCAGGCTGGCCTTGAACTCTCAGGGATCCTCCTGCCTCAGCCTCCCAAGTGCTGGGATTACAGGGATGTGCCATCAGGCCTGGCCATAATAAACTTAAAAGAAAAAAACTTAAGCATATGCCATAGTTTCTGATCAGCCCTTGTATTTGAAACACATTGGATCAAGGGTCCTAGTCGGTCCCAGGGTGGATCTCAGGGTGAGGAGGGCATAGTGGACAAAAAATATTGGAGAGCTAGCTGGAGACCAGATCATAGCAAACCTCACACGTGTGCTGCCCAGGGACTGACCCGGAAGCCGAAGACAGCTAGAGGAAGGACTGCAGCAGAAGCCAGGTTGGAGCTGGAGTTAGAGGGTGGACACTCTAGGGCTCCCAGCTTAATTCAGGGGAGTTAATAGAATCATTAACCTGTAGTACCCCAGTCACCTGCGGAATGAATGGGGAAAGAGGAACTAGAAACCACAGACTCAGATGCCTTCTTAAAGAGGTCTGACTATCGAGGGAAACTGAGGCAGGGAGGCCTTCTGTAGGATGGACACGGAATGGAAGGAATTGTTTTCTCAGGTGGGAGGGTGTGGGCCAAGGTCATATACTGAAGAGAAGCGCTGGTCTTTAGGGAGAGCTTGAGAGTCACAGGTGGGGTCCAGGGGGAGGAAGGGAGAGACACCCAGAGCTTTCTGTGGGCTGTGGAGAGGCGGGTAGTCGGGAGACAGAGTCCGCTGCGGTGTGGGGCCGGCGGGGAGTTGAGGACAGGGCTTCTGGTGCTTTTCAGGGAGCTGACTTAGTGTCTGGGATTTGCTTTTCAGTCCTCCCGGAGGGAGGAGGGCTGGGATGGAGGAGACGGGCAAATGGTGGAGACTGGATGGTGGAGGTTCGTGGGCCGTATGATTCTGAGCTCCTGTGTCTGGCAAACATTCCCAAGATTTACAAAGAAGAGCGTCCCGTTCTTACTGGGGAGCAGCTGACTCCCAGCCCCCCCCCCCCCAGTGTGCTGTGAGCGCAGGGGCTTCGTCCAGCACAGCAGATTCTTTGGCTTTGTGTCACCTTGCTCTGGTCCCTGTCTGTCATGCTTAGGTCTAGATGGTCCCCAAAGACCATGCATTCAGAGGCGGGGCTTTCAGAAGTGCTGGGGTCCTTGCGGCAGGGAGGTGGGGCGCGGTGGGAAGCGGTGTGTTGCTGGAGCCTGGGAGCCTTTGTTTCCCTTCACCCTCTGCTTCCTGCAGCCCTGCCGTGAGCTGCCCTCCTAGGCCTGGCCCTTGTGCCTGCCACCCCGCCTTGGAGCTGGCCCACTGTGGACCGAGCTCTACAGACTGAGCAAGCAAACCTCTCCTCCTGAACTTGGGGCCATTTCTTGATTCTGTGAATTTGACTATTGTACTCCCCGCCCCCGCCCAGTCCTGGGTAGTGAACCCAGGGCCTTTGTGCCAAGCCACATTCCCAGCCTCCTTAAAAAAATTTTTTTTGACACAGGGTCTTGTTAAATTGCCCAGGCTGGGCTCAAACTTGTGATGCTTCTGCCTTAGTTTCCCAAAGTGTTGGAATTGTTCAGAAGCTTTTTTAAAATTAGCCCATGTTGGCAGTACATAATGGTTACATTTATTGTGGGGCGTTGGGTGTGGAAAACATATCTTAGTTTTTCTTTTATTCATCTCTCCCATCTCTCTCTGCTCCTCCTAATTCTTGGTCCCCTTCACATCATTCTGTTTCTAGAGACATTTTTAAAAGCAGAATCTCTCTCTCTCTCTCTCTCTCTCTCTCTGTACTGAGCTACATCCCTAACCCTTTTTTTTGGTACTGGACTGGTGTTCAAACTCAGCACCTCCCCCTTGTGCCTCTGAGCTGAATCCCTGGCCCTACGTCCCTTACCGTTTCAATTTATTGATTTATTTATTTCATAGCACTGGGGCTCGAACGAGAGTCTTCACACTGAGCGACGCCCTCAGCTCATTTTTGACCCTATTTTGAGGCAGGGTCTCGCTCTGTTGTTAAGTTGTCCTGACTGGTCTCGAACTTTGATCCTGCCACCTCTGGCATTACAGGTGTGCACTGCCACCCCCCCTTCACTATTTTTTTAAAGCTGAACAGCGTTCTATGGTGTGCACATGCAGTGGTGCCTCTCCTCACCCGTTCCCGTGTAGAGGGACTCTGTGTTGTTTGCAGTGACCTCTGTGAGTAGTGCTAGCATGAACCCCTAGGGGTGCGTAGGTCCCTCTTGGAGATTCTCATTTCAGTTCACCTGGATAAATACCCGGAAGTGGGATCGCTGGGCTGGGTTGGTAGTTACGTTTCGCTTGTGGAGGCTCTATGTATGCTTTCTGTAATAGCCATGCTATTTTGCATTCCCACCCACGGTGCCAGGACTTCTGGTTTCTCCACTGTCTCCCAGGGCTTGCTCTCTCCCCTCCTTCCTCACCCCTCTGTCTCTCTTCAGCCCTCCTGACAGGGAGGTGACGCTTCATTGTGGTTCCGATGGCACTTCCCTGATTAGTGGTGCTGAGCGAGCAATTTTTCTGTACCTGCTGATCAGCTCTTATACCTTCTGTCTTCTTCTTCTTCTTCTTCTTCTTCTTCTTCTTCTTCTTCTTCTTCTTCTTCTTCTTCTTCTTTTTCCTCTTCTTCCTCTTTCTCTTTCTCTTCCTCCTCTTCCTCCTCTTCCTCCTCCTCCTCCTCTTCCTTCTTCTTCTTCTTCTTCTTCTTCTTCTTCTTCTTCTTCTTCTTCTTCTTCTTCTTCTTCTTCTTCTTCTTCTTCTTCTTTTGAGACAGGATCTCACTATGCAGTTCAGGCTGGCCTTGAGCTCAGTTTGAAGCCCAGGCTGGCCTCGAACTCAAAGCAATCCTCCTGCCTCAGTCTTCCAAGCACTGGGATGACAGATGTGCACCTTCTGTCTTCTTTGAACAACTGTCTGTTCAAGTTCTTAGCTTATTTAAAAATGTGTTTTTATTTTATTTTAATGAACTGCAGGAGCTCCTTATGGTTCAGAGATGAATTCCTTGCCTTCCGTTTCCTCTGTTGGTTGCTCGCGTGACTGTGTAGTCTTTTAGTTGGAATGTGTCCCATTTGCTTGTCATTGTTTCTGTGGCCTCTGCTACTGGTGTAATTTAGATAAAATCACTGCCTGAACCAGTGAACGTGACTGTCCCCATGTGGTCTTCTGGGAGTTTTATAGTTTCAACTTTTCTGTTTAATTAAGTCTTTGATCCATACTGAGTTTTGTTTTTGCGCATGGTACACGGATCCAATTTCATTGTTTTGCACATAGAAATCCTATTGTCCTCAACACCACGTCTCCGAGACTGTCCTTTGTCCACTGTCTATCGCTGGCAAAGCTGTGCAGGGCCCGCTGACCCTGTGTGCTGGGGTCCGTTTCCGGGCCCTGTCCTGTTCCTCTGCGCCGGCGTCAGACTTTGCATTAGAGGGGCCTTGTGATGTATTTTGAAACCAGTAAGTGTGACGTCTCCGGCCTTGGTCTTCTTTCTCAAGACCGATTTGGTTGTTTGAGGTGTTTTGTGGTCTGCATGAATCGTAGAATTGCTTTTTTCCTGTTTCTCTAAACATGTCATTGGGACCTTGATGAGGGTTGGGCTGGGTCTGCAGGTTGCTTTGGGTGGCACACAAGTCTAGTAACATTAAGCCTTCTACTCATGACACGGGATGGCTTTCCATTTGTGTGTAACTTTTTTTATATACTTTGTGAATTTCAGTATACAAGTCTTTACCTTTCAGTACACAAGTCTGGGCCATTCTGGTGGAATGACCATTTTATCATTGCATAACGTCTTTTTTGTCTTTTGTGGTGGTCTTTAACTTAGAGACCTTTCGTGTGGTATAGTACGATCATCTCTGCTCTCTTGGTTACCATTTTCGTGGGATAGTTTTTGTATCCCCTCACTTTTGGCATAGTGTTTAAATCTAAAATGAGTTTCTTATAAACAGCATAAAATCTCATCTTGTTTTTCTTCCCCTCGTTTTCTTGCCTTATGTCCTTCTATTGGAAAGTTTTACATTTAGAGTCAGAATTGATAGTGAAGGAATCCTTCTTGACATTTTGTTAATTTTTTCTGAGTCTTTTATTTCTTTTGTCCTTGGCTCTTTTGCTGCCTTCTTTTGGGCTTTGTAGACTCTTTCTATCCTGTGCGTGACAGCTGATTTCTCGTGTCAGCTTGAGGGGGTCCCGGGGATTTCCAGCTGTGTCTCCAGGGACACCGTGGGAGATGGAGGGCTCAGGAGAGTGGGGTTTCTTCCGCTGTAGTTGGGGGCCAGCCACCGAGGGCCCGACTATCGCAGAGGCAGAAGGAGAAGTCACCTCTTTTGCTTGTGGCTGCTTGCTTGAGTGGGGACATTGCATCTCCTGCGAGCAGGCTGGGCCCTGGCACTGGTCCCCTGGTCCTCTCGCCCCACACTGAGTCCCTCGCCAGCTTCTTAGGTTCCTGGCTTGCATGTGGCTTGTGGAGCTGCAGGTGGGATGGTAAGTGGTGTGCACTGTTTGTGTTGTGGTCCAGCCGGGCAGGTCTGGGGTGGTGGAGGCTGAACAGAGCAGAGGGAGGAGAGGACAAGAGCCGTGAGGGCCCCTGGTGGGGGAGTTTCCTGGGAAGCAGGGAGCATTCAGGCCTGAGCTTGTGGCACCGTGGGTGGCCTTGAGCACTGCCTGGAGGACCAAGGCCTCTGGAGGGCAGGTGAAAGAGGCGTCCTGGGGTACAGGGGCTTTGGGGTGTTTGGGACACTGACCTTTGAGCAAGAGGGGAGCCACTGCAGGGCGTGGAGCAGAGAAGCGACGGGAGCTGATGCAAGTGGGGTGAGGGAGAAAATGGGGTGAAAGCTGGTGGCTCCAGGGGTGGTGGCGGCCATGTGGGCTGGAGGAGTGGACAGATGGGGTCCAGGAGAGCGTGTGTGGAGGGGTGGGAGAAGGAAGCAGCTGATGGGGACGGCAAGATCTTGATTGGAGTGGCCAGAAGAAAGGCACCTGGGGGGCCCCTGGGGAGGCGGAGGGCTGAGGTCAGCATTTCCAGCTGACGGTGGTGGCTGCTGGCTCCCAGGAGGTGGGCCTGCACACCGGCCAGGCTGTGTGGCTGCCAGGTGGGTTGGGTTCTCAGGACAGCCATCAGACAGCGTGGGGGGTTGCTCCCCCTTAAACACAGGGGCTTTCATGGAACAATCTGGATTTCCTGCTAAGTGACATTAAGGCCCCTTGGCAAGATGAGATCTGTTGGGGGCAGTCAGGTCCTCCGCCCTCTACTGCTTTCCAGCTGGCTGCCACCCTCTGTGGGCCCTCGTGGCCTCATTTGAATATCGGTGTAATAGTACTACCCTTCCTTTTTTTAGGAAAATTAATGAAAGAGTTTAACAACTAAAAAAATTTTTTTTGAGACAGGGTCTCACTATGTAGCCCAGGCTGGCCTCAAACTCATGATGATCCTCCTGCCTCAGCCTCCCAATTGCTGGGATTACCGGCATGTGCCAGCTGACCCAGTTTGACAGAGGTAATTTATGTGAAGCCCCAGGGTACTGCTTGCTAAGTGCTCAAAAGCATTAGTTGTTGTTGATGCTGTTACCTGTCTGCCTGGTCTTGCCAGGCTGCAAGCCTGCGGGAAGATTCCAGCAAGCGGGGCTGCGAGGCGAGCGAAGCCACCCTTGATGAAGGATGACACCGAACCAGAAAGCGGGAGGGAAAGACCCGCAGCTCCCGGACGCTGAGAAAATTGCGTCCACCCCATGCTATCGGCCCACAAATCAGAGTTCATTTCTGTCCTTCTGCAGAGCTCGGCATAGGGGCCTGGATTGTGACTCATCTAATAGCCTGGAGTTTGCCCGGCTTGCGGCCTCACAAATTGCATTTGCCGGCTCCTTATCAGGCGAGCGAGGAAATTAAAGCAGACCGGCTGTGGTGTCGCTAAGGAAAAGGGCGGTGCTCGGACAAGGGCAGAGCGCGTTGCGGCTGCAATACAGCGTCACTTCCCACTGGGGCTAATAAGGTTTGAAATCGGCCAAGAAAACCTGCTGTTCTTTTTTAAGGTCAGAAAACAGAGTAATTTGGTTATAAGGAAGAGATAGCGTTTCCCTTTCCAGTGCTGGGGGCGAGCACACGTGTGCACACACACACACGCACGTGCGCGCGCACACACACGGATGGCTGTCTATAGGAGGCCCAGTCTCCTGTTGATAGAAGTGGGGGGATTAGGGACAGCTGTGCTGCCCTCCCCACACCCCGAACCGTGGGCCTTGCACTGCCATGTCCCTCTCCTGGCATCGGGAGGTGTTAGATGAGTGACTGTTGGTTTCTCTTTGCCAGGGATGCATCTGAGGGCTGTGTGGTCCCTGGGACAGGGCAGTGGTTGGTTTCTTCTTCCAGGCCTTTTCCTTTTGGAGCAGGGCCCTGGAGTCCTGAGCTGGGCTCAGGCCTGTGGGATCCCTGGGCTCCTTTCTCATGGGCCCATGGTCAGAGCATCCACTCCCGGGGGCCTCAGAGATCAGAGCTGGCGGGCACAACCCCAGAGAGTGACCCCAAAGTGCATCGGGCAGGGGTTGAGACTGTGTCACAACCAGGGTAGCTCTTCCTCCATGGTGTCCACTGTGTGACACACTGGGGCTGTGTGGCCAGGTTGGGGGTCCTCAGCCTGGCTCAGCTGCTCTCTCTGCCAGATCACGGGTCCCTTCCCTCACAGCGGCCCCTGGGCTGGGCCGGGGAAGCTCCCTTCTTCTTTCAGGGGTGCCTTTAATCAGAGCTGCCCTATACACTGGGGATTATTTGCTCTTCAGGGGCATGAAGGGATTTATGGCCCATTCATGGTGACAGCCACCCTGGGGGACAGAGCTGTAGAAAGGGACATGGGGAAAGGCATGTTTTCCAGGGACTGGGATGCTGGGGATTGTCTTTTGAGACTCCTTCAGGTTGGCTGGCTCCACGCCACTCCCCTAATGAGAATATGGGGCTCCTCAGCCTCGCCAGTTCCGGTCTGCAAGACACAGAGGTGGAGAATTCCATGTCGTGATGGAGACGTGACTGTGCCTGGAGAGGACAGGGCTTGCAGGCTGGGGGCATCACCTCTCCCTTCATGACTGAGTGTATGCGTACATTCCAAGGGTCAGCCACAGGCTCCGAGCCTTCTCCCTGGAGACACTGCTGTGCCGGTGTCTGGCTGATCTTGGTGACACACAGGCTGCCATGGGTCTGACTGATTCCCTCCGTCCCCCTGTGTTCCAAGGAAGAAGACTCATGTCCGCCATGAAATACTGGGCCAGGCATTTTTGGCCCAGTCTTTTGTTTGGATAGTTAAGTGTTATGGTTTAGATTAAAAATGTCCCCCTAGCCCTGTGTTCAGAGCTAGGGCCTTGAAAGGAATTGGATCTGGGGGCGCCATAGTCATCTGTGGATTGATCGGTGATGACTGCCGAGCTGACTGCTGTTTGGAGGTTGGGCCTGGCTGGAAGGGTTGGGTCACAGAGGCTGGGACCTGGAAGGGTGTATTCTTGGCCCCAGCACCTCTCTTTTCTTTCTGCTTTCCAGCTACCATGACATGAGCAGCTGTCCTCTGCAGACCCTCTATCGTGCCGTTTCTGCTTTGGAGCCAGTATACCATGAACGGAACCCACTGAAACCATGAACCAAAATAAACCTCTCCTCCTTACAGTGTGGGTGTTTTGTATCAGTGACAGGAAAGTGACTGATGCATTAGGCCTGAATATTGACATTCAATCCTCAAGCCGCCAACACACCCTGTTTTAGAAAACTTCGCAAATCTTACGGAGCCCAATTTGGATTTACTTGGTGTCAGTATCCCTTGGAGCTTGGGTCTTTGGGTATTATTTCCATTCAGGGAAGGTCCGATCATATTCAAACAACTCCCAGTGGCAGGGTGCCAGGCAGGACAATCCCAGGATGTCCTGATTGTCCCAGGGTCTCAGAAGGTGCCGCTCCTGCCCCGGCATATGGCTGTGCTGGCCCAGCAGCCTTGGGTTCCTGGGTCAGACTCCAATCCTGCCAAATGTCCTGGCCAAGTCTAGAGCTTTCATCCTCCCTTTCTTTTCTTTCTCTTCCCTCTCTCCTTTCCTTCCTGTTCCTGTTTTCCTCAGCACTGAGAATTGAGCCCAGGACCTTCACACGGAGCTATGTCCCTCAGCGTAACGTTTTTATTCTGAGACAGGGTCTCACTAAGTTGCTCAGACTGATTTAAACCTACAGTCGTCCTGCCTCAACCTCCTGAGCTGCTGGGATTCTATGTATGCAATAGCGAGACCAGCTGATTGTATGTGTTTCTAGCCAGCTAGGTGTGGTTTCTCTTTATTACAGTTTAAAGTGCATCTGTCAGCTTGGGAGGAGGAAAGCAGACATCTCATTGCTAATTTTAGTATCTTGGATTAAGCACTCTGTGGGGTACTGACTGGCAGGGCTCCCTGGAGCCATTGAAGAGGTGGTGCTGAAGTGTCATTAGTTATTCCTGGGCATTGCCACCTTCCCCAGTGCCAGCGCTCAGTCACCTGAGTGGCCTTGCATGGGCTGCTGGCTCTCAGGGCCCAGGCAGGGTGGACCTGGGGCTGCGATGACCAACGTGGCAGGTCTGGGTGGCTTTGGGAAACCGTTGGGCACCTGCCTGGTTCTTCCTTTCTGCACGTCCTGTCCTGTGGTGGTGACGCTGCCACTGGGAGCAGGCGGGTGATTCCAGATGGCTCTGGAATCAGGTGCTTTGTCAGTTCCCAGCCTGGGTTTCTGAGGAGCCGTGGTGTCTGGAAGGCCCAGGACACCGGAAAGCCCAGGAGGACAGTGGCTTCTCCTGTCAAAGCAGCAGGGGGAGCTGCTCCCACTGCACCCAGGCTAGAGGAGCCCATCAGTCGTTACTGAGAGGTAGATGCACCCCAGAGGAACGAGGACTGCACTGGTACCCCAAACGTGAGAAGAGACAAGAATATTTTTTTGTGGGGGGAGTATGGGTGTTATGACATAGCCCAGTCTGGCCTTGAACTTGCAATCCTCCTGCCTCAGCCTCTCATGTGCCAGGATTACAGACATGTGCCACCATGCCCAGCTCACACCACAGATTTTAACATACAGTTCCCAGGCCTTACAATCAGCCTAGGCCTAAAGAACCCAGAGAGGTCACCAGCAGGAGAATTCAGTGTGAGTGCCTATTGTGATGAGGTACTAGAATGGGAGAAATTGTACCTTTTACTTTGTATTTTGATTCTGAAGGAATTGGCCAAAACTAAATGCAGTTGGTGACTGAAAAGCCTGGAAGGTAATATAAACTCCAGGGATAAGAGTTCTTCCAGTAGGAAAAGCAAACTTGGCATAGGGGAGCCTAGAATTTTGCTGAGGTAATAAAAACTCTGGGGTCTCCATAGATTGTCAGAATTAGAGGCTGAGACCCCTGATACATTGTGACAAGGATTTGTATTTATATTGTGACAGGGATTTGTATTTAAAGGGGCTTGTGGACATTTTGTGTGGGATTTGTAGTGGTCAGAGGAGAGGACATGCAGCTCAGAGCGTGTGAAACACTCAGGTGGCTGCCATGGAGAGGAGGCCCGCCTTCTGGAATGATCTGGAAGCATTAGGTTGGACGTTGAGGTGTGACACTATTTTCTATTAATCCCTGTCAAACAGCTTTGCATTATTCAGAGCGCTTTCTTGTGGACTGAATTTGATCTTTACAATATAAAATCTTTTCCCTGGGCTTACTGAATTTTAATTTTCTCAGTGTTTGAACAACTGCTCACATGGGAGGATGTGTGTGATGACCACCGGAGAGGAAGCTAAGTCTTCTTACGGGCTGTGGTAAGGTCTTTGGGGGGCTGGCAGTGGGCCCCCCGTACTGATGAGTGCGCTGTGGGGCAGCGATGGCTCAGGATGGCGGAGGGCAGAACAGGCTCCGCTGGAGACCTGGGAGGCCCAGGGGCTTGTTTTCTGTCTGAGGACCCTGGTATGGGAAGAGTAAGAGACCCTTTCTGCCTACAAGCTGTTGTCTTTGCTGTGTGAGCTTAGATGGGCCACGTTCCCCCAATGTAAAATGCGATTATAATAGCACCCACCCCTAAGAATCGTGGAGAGATCAAGTTAATGCATTAAAATAAAGGGCGCTAAATGCGTGTTCATTATTATGAAGATCACAGTAGCGAGAGCAGGGAATGCTGGGTTCCACGTGCTGAAGCAGCCTGGGGTGCTTTATTGCCCTGTGTGCCTGCTTGGGTCCAGCTCATCCCACTTTTCCCCTGTGCAGCCTCCCCAGGGACAGGGTGACAAACACGAGGGGTGGTGTCCAGTCTACTTCAGGAGGTGATTTGGAAGAATCACCAGGCCCCGTGCTTTAATGAAATAACACTTGACTTTGAGGGTTGCATAAACTTCTTCACAGCTACACCAAAGGCGGCGGCGAAGTGACCGCTCCCGTGGCAGGGACCCCAAGAACAGAAGGCTCGGGTGCTGTCCTCTAATGGGGCTCACCAGCAGTGGGATTGGGGCCAGTTATGTAAGCCCTCTGGGCCTCAGTTTCTTCATTTGTAAGCAGGAATGGTGCTTAGTAGCGTCGCTGGGGTCTCTAAGTCAGTGCTGTCTGTAGAGTGCTTAGCAAGGGAAGTGCTTAGGGTCTGGTGCAGGATCAGTGCACACCCAGGACTATGTTTCTTACAGCTGCTCTTATGGGAAGAGACTCCGTGCAGATTACAGTTCAACACTCAGAAGAGATTATTTTCACAGCAGGGCTCATCCCCCGATGGCCCCTTTTCTCCTTGCCCTGAAAGACAGCACTCCTAGAACCCCCCACTCTACTCCTGACCCTGTGAGCCTGATAGAGAAGGGCTGAAGTTCCATTTGTCCTGTCTCTGTGTGTGTGTCGTGCTGTGCGCACCGTGATGGCTCTGGGAGGGTCTGTAGTCCCAGGAATGAGGAGTGACTCATGGTTCCTATTGCACAAGTAGGGCCTTGGAGGATTTGGTGGTACTGAGACCCTAACCTTCCTCTTCCAGTTATTGACTTTTCCAGTTTCTTCTCTGCATGATCCTTCTTTCTCACTGTGATGGTGAAGCTTATTTGGCTCCTTGCGTGGTGCCTAGGGGATTAGAAAAGCACATTTCTGGGTGTGTCCCGTTAGGTCATGGAGATGTGACCTTGGGTATTATCTGGTCCATCCTTCCTTTTTTCTGATACTGTTTCCTCGCTCCCTGGCCCCCATGAACTAAGGCAGTGTGTCCCACCGCGCCCTCCCACTGTTCTGTTCCTGTCTTGGAGCCAGCTGACCATGGGCTGAATCCCCTGAACTGTGAGCCGGGTTAAACCTCCCTTTAAACGGTGTATGTCCCAGTCTCAGGAAAACTGATGGAGACACTCACCTTTTCGTGACTGTGTCTGCCTTCCCATGCCCTCAGCTGCCCTCCACCCTGTTCCTTTGGGGATGGATGAATGAGGGATTCATCTATAAACAATAAGGCGAGCTGAGGACCCACACAGAACTTGAAGCCCTGGGCCACCAGTGTCAGGCTGGGCCCCCACAGGACAGGTGAGAAGGCCCTGCTGGAGGTGGCAAGCCCCAGTCGAGTGTGGCCGTGCTTAGCTGTTTGCTAAGTCCCGGGCCTGCTGAAGTGCTGGCACTGCTGTTGGACTTGGGCTGACCAGATCTCTGCAGTGACCACAGCATCTGTTGGCCACGCTGAAAACCTCCAGCCAGGGCCACCACACTAGGGACCTTGTGGCTCACCAGCCTGGGTGGAGGGCCTTTAGGATAGAGACCAGGGCCAGCCTGGGTGGAGGGCCTTTAGGATAGAGACCAGGGCCAGCCTGGGTGGAGGGCCTTTAGGATAGAGACCAGGGCCAGCCTGGGTGGAGGGCCTTTAGGATAGAGACCAGGGCCAGCCTGGGTGGAAGGCCTTTAGGATAGAGACCAGGGCCAGTCGGTCCCACTTGATTGATCTCAGAGACACTTGTAAGAAACTGTTTGACTACAGACTCCAGGAATAAACAGCCAATTGGGAACATTGTGTGCAAAGGAGATTTTAATAAAGATTGGACCCACTCTGCGCGGTGACGCTGCCTCTCTCCCTGTTGTGACCTGGACAGTGACATGCAGGAATGGACAGGCTGTGGCAGGCAGGTCACCTGCTGCACTGCCAAGCCAGCACAGCCCAATGAGGGGGATGATTAACAGCCTGGCTCTGTTTTTAAAGACATAATCACCGTACTATTATCTTACCTAAAGATGAAAAGTGATTTCTTATGCATTAAAGAAATCTGTGAGCACCATGGACCTATTGCTTTTTCACCTGATCGGGAGGTAATTTCCTCTGGTAGCAGAAACCACCTAGGACATATGTCCAAAAAGTGTATGTAGTGGCACATGCCTATATCCCAGCACTCGGGAGGCTGAGGCAGGAAGATCACTCAAGCTCAAGGTCAACTGGGCTACACGATGAGTTCAAGGCCAGCCGGAATGAAAGGGTAACATGAAATACATAGCAAGACCCTGTCTCACCCACTTCTCCCAAAAGCGTGCTGATGGGGCTGTCCTAAAATCTGCTCTCACAGGAGAAAAGCACTTGTGTCGGGATTGTTGCAGACTTACCTTCTGCCACAGTTTACATCTGAAATGTCCCCTAGAGGCTCCCATCCCTAGCCTAGGGTGCTGTGGGGCCTAGTGGACTGCCTAGGAGACAGGGCCTGGGGGAGGACCTAAGGCTCCAGGGCCATGACCTCGCAGGGGATGCTGGGATCTGGCTCTGCTGTCCTTTTGCTTGTGGGCTGCCATGATGTGGGCAGGTCTCCTCCGCTGTGCATGTCTGCAGAGTGTACTGTGTCACTGCAGGCCCAAAGTCACAGGGCCATGGGACCATGGGCTGAAACCATGAGCCAAAAGAAACTTTTCCTTTTAAGGCGATTATTTGAGGTGTTAGTCATGAAGACAGAAAGTGAAATGACCTCTGTTTATCTTTCAAATCAGTTTTGCCCTGTAACTCAAGGAACATTGGGAAGTCACTGTTGAGTTCCCAGGACAAGGTCCCCAGAGGCTACCAGTATGGTGTGGTGCCGACCAGATGAAGGGAGGGCACAGCCATGCTGGTCACCTGGCTTGCTGGGCTGCCCTGTGCTCATGAGGTGGCCCAGGGGTGCCATCTTGGAGCTGTCTAGATGGCTTTCGAAGACTCCACCTCTACCCTATTTCTGCCAGGTGTCAGGGGACCAACTTTGTTTCTTGACTCCTGGGACCCCTGAAGCTGGTGTCAGATGCGACATGCATGCCATCCCAGACCCTGGTCCCCTGTCCCTTGGGGGGCCTTGGTGTGGTGTCTGGACAGTCTGTCCTCTATTCCTTGTAGGTGGAGTTGCTTTCCCCCCACATTCCAGTCCCCTCGATGCCAGTGGGGCACAGGGAAAGCAGACAGGGATCAGGTCTTCAGTTGCCCTCTCTGCCCTCAGCAGTGGGCGGCCAGGAAGATGGTGCATTGGGCAGCAGCTGGTGTCTCCATGGCTCCCTGTGGCGGGGCCTGAGTGTGCATTGATGCTAGAAGTGGCCACTACACTTTGCATCAGTAATGTCCCCCAGAAGGCTCAGTGTTCAGAATAGGCTTTGGGAAGATGGCTGGATTGTGAGCGCATCAACCTAACTGCTAGACCAAGCCACTGATGAGTTCACAGATGAAAGTTCTGTTGGGAAATTGGACCTTATTTTAGTCACTTTCTTGTTGCTGGGACAAAATACTTGGCGCCCATAACTTAAAGGAGGAGAAGTTTATATTGGCTCATGGTTTCAGTCCATGATTGACTGGCTCCAAGGCAGAAGCAATATGGCGGAAGGACCCAAGTGGAGAACAGCTGCTCATCCTACGACAGCCAGGAAGCAGAGAGAAAGGGGAGGAGCTAGGGAGGGACACAGACCCTGCCTAATCACGTCCCCAGCTTCCCTCCAGTCTCTGCCTCCGAAAGCACAGTCACTTCTGAACTCCCCAGTGGATTAATCCACTGCTGAGGATAGTACCCCATGATCTAATCACCTCCAAAAGCCCCACCTCAGAACACACAAGCCTTTTGGGGGACAGTCGAGGTCTAAACCATAACAGGCCTGGTCAGAGGAAGTGGGTCATGGAGGCATCACCTGGAGGGGCATATCATGCTCCAGGTTCCCGTTGTTTCTCTCTGCTCCCAGTTGTCATGTGGTGAAACGCTCTGCCCCACCATGCCTCTCCGCCATCGTGTTCTGCCTCACCACAGGCCCACAACGATGGAGCCATGGACTGAAACCTCGGAAATTGTGAGCCAGATTGACCCCTTCCTCCTTTAAGTTGTTTTTCTCAGGTATTTTGTGGCAAAAATCTGGTTGCCACAGTGGCTGAGGGAGGGGCCAGGGCTCTGAAGGCCCGAGGGTCAGTGCCTATCTCTGCCTCCTTCGGAAGCCTGGCGAGGTCATTGTGCAGTCCCCTCCCTGGGGCCAGTTGTCCAGGAGCTCTGCCTGTTGGCACAGTGGGCAGTGTATCCTGAGAACCACGAAGAAGACCCTCCTGACTAGACGTGCTGCTGCAGTGGTAGTTTACAAGATGTCTGGTCCTTGTTTGGTGGAATCCTGGTCATGACTTCGGAGTCTGGCGAGGGGGTGTAGGCTACCATGGAGACAGCCTCGGCTTTGGAGTCCGGAAGTCCCAGCCCCACTTCCTGTCAATGGAGAGGGTGTCAACTGGTACAACAGTAAAAGAGGGA
>PVJX010017151.1:0-38954 GCA_004027295.1 Dolichotis patagonum | reverse complement strand
TACAAAAGCAATAAACTTACTTAGATAGAAACAGCCTGAATGCCCATTAACTAGGAGTGAATAAAGGTTTTTTTTTAATAAAATGGAGTATTACTCTGCCACAAAGAAGGATAAACTTGAGATATTCCCAGCTAAATAGATGGACTTTGATACCACATGTTAAGTGAAATAAGTCACACACACACACACACACACACACACACACATAAATACTGTGTTTTCTGGTGTGAGAAATGGAAGGGATAAATAAGGACCAAACTGTGAAATAGATATTGAGAAATGGGAACAAGGAGGAGGAAGTGAAAAAAGAAAGAAGGGACAAGAGAAAAAAAGAGAATAGAAGAAAAATGGAGACAAAGCTTTCGAAAATAAACAGGGGAAGAAGGGTTGAAGGGAAAGGTATAGAAATGAGAAAAAAAGAAGCAAGATATGTCATGTATAGGCATAAATTCCCTATGATGAATGTTATCATTATTCATAAAGTGTATTAATAGGCTAAAAAAATACTCTTAGAAACAAATTTAAACTTAAACATAACACTAGGCCATTCATTCGTTCATTCATTCATTTTAGTTCATGTTCTTTAGGAATTCAGACATAATTGCTTATCTTCTGACTGGTTGAAACAGTAAGTCAGACAACACTTGCCACATTGTCTGCTGAAGCAGCTGGCCATAAAAATTGTAGCGTCACGCTCACCTGGCAGACATTCCCAGCAAAGGCTGGTACTCTGCCTCTCTTATGTACATTACAGTATTTCAGGATGTCTAGCTTTCTCACGTCATTTTTCCTTGGTGGTGATATAAAGTTTCGTTTTATAGCCCAACTGTAAATATATGAAGAGAAGATTTCTTTTAATGGTGTGGTTAGATAAAGTACATTCCACTCCCTTGGCAGACAAGCGCATTCTTTGTTGATCAGAAATTCCCTTCTTGTCCTCTGCATCGCGCTTACACCTTCTATTATTCACAAAGATTCAACCTCAAGGGAGATGTTTTTCCTCATAAGGGTATTTACAAAAATACGCCTTTTGCTTGCAGCGCCACTGCAAATGGCAGATACAAAAGCAGAACTGATTATTTGTAAGAGAAAAAATAAATTGTCTTGAAACTGTATCTATATATATCATGTAGAATCACATTTTATTCTTTTTATGTTGACAGTTTTGACAGTTTTTAAATTTCTGTGTAATCTGCTTCAAATGACCTTCATTTTTATATGGTCCCACTACAATACAAATTTTAAAGCATATATTTCTCTTTGTATGTTTACTGTTTTGTTTTCTTCATATGAAATACCATCGTGACTCTTCCGTGACTAAACTGCTAGTTATTGTCCTGGCTACACTGGTACTGATGGTGATGTCACTGTTGATGGCATCTTTTGTACTCAGGCTGTTAATTCCAGCACTGTACATCAGTGACTCAAAATAAATACTTTTTAGTTATTATGAAAAAAAAATACATCCTGTGGGAATAGGTTCCTATAATGAAACAGATCAGGCATACAGGGCTTGGAAATTCAGTGCTAAAGCAATAATAGCTTCTGTCAGATTCCGGTAACTTCATTTGACAGGCATAATATTTCTACTTCGTCTTCATTTAGGACAGCTTTGCTCCAGCAACCAGAAAACATGACAATGAGTTGTAACGGTTGGAGGTTTAAGCTACTCTTCAGCTGAATCCTCAGGTAGAGCTAACAGACTTTTTGCAAATAGGAAAATTAATGGTTTTTACAAGTTATTTCCTCATGACATTATTTTAAAGACTTTTAAAAAGTGTGGATGCAGTGTGATAATTGAAATAATAATGGAAACTATGATGAATGTTACGAATGAATATAACTAACACAGACTCTTGCCTACAATGGATATTCTGGAATGGAAATGTTTTTCAAAAGCCATGCTTCATACAGCAGTTTTGTTGTTGTTTTCTGTTAGTTTGTTTGTTTTGTACCAGGGACTGAACTCACAACCTAGAACTTGCCAGGCAGGCACTTATGCTGCTGAGCTAAATCCCCAGCCCTACAGCAGTGTTTTTATTCAGCAATCAGTTTGGACTTCAAATCAAGAAGATTTGAAGTAGAATTCTTCACGGACTAAGACTAAGTACTAAGAGGTCTATGAAAAAATGTTATTGAAAAAAATCTAAGGTGTTATATTGACTTAATCCTAAGGATAAAGCATATTTACACTCCTTAATAAATCTCTGATATTTTAGAAAATTACAGAATGAAGTTGGTCTCTTTAAACTTGAAGAAAGTTCAGAGATGTGGACTCTAAATCTTCTTTGCCACTTGCCAGTTTAGTGACCTTGTAAAATAAAATTCACTTATTTAGGTTAGAATTGTTTCAACTGTAATATAACAAAATTTGATTAAATTTATTTCTGGATGCCTTCTATGAAAGACAATCCTGAAATTTTACTGAACACTAAGGATAAATTATCTCAACATCAAACTACAACAAAGTGAATTTAGATTGCCAGTAAAGGTGATACCTAAGTATAGGCTTATTTGTAGTTAGCAGTCTGTAAACTTGAGTAAGATTAAATTTTCTTTTCCTTGCTTCTGTATACCTGTATTTTTTTACATTCAAAAGGCTGAAAGATTCAAATAAAAAGCTAAAAGGGAGGCATGAAACTACCCTGAAAATTAAGTCAAGGAAAATTTTATATCATAAAACAGAGGAAAAACTTCTGAAATTTACTTTTGCATATTATTCTCTACCTCCAAATTTCAGGCACAAATCAAATAACAAAACAACTCTTTTTATGACTCCAAATCCCTGATAATCATCCTGGCTTAAATTTTTCCACATTTCTCTAGTTAGATATTTTTTAGTTTCAAATATTTATTTTTAGTGTTTATCCATAGATCCATTGTTTATCCATAGATCAAAGTAAGAAATAGGTCAAACTACAATGAACATAATTATCTTTACAATAGATATTACACATAGTAATTTTATAATTGTATCTCAACTTCAAGTCACTCCTTGATATAGGTGTTATCATCATACAAATACAAAAGATGAGAAAAATTATTCCCAAAGTGGTCTGATGACCAAATCAACATCTGATACCTTGCAAAAGGTTAGATTTGGATTTGAAACATACCAACTTTTCTTTTAACATCTTGACACAGAAATTAAAAAAGGAATGATTTTGCTTTGATAGTGTTGATTTCAAATAACAAGCTAATATTAAAATAAGGCCAGGTTTTTAAATTAATACCTTCATACTTGGAATAATTTAAAATTTAAGAATTTTTTTCTTCAGTACACATGTTTGTGTTAGTGCATATACACACACATGTATATATTTATATGCATATATATATATATATATGCATGGATATATTATGAGGTAAATTATCAAGAGTGATAGTTAACAGGATGAAAGAAAAAATAACACCAAAACACACACACAAACAAACCCCGCACACATCTCACTGTGTATGCTAATGTTGGCACACACACACATACACAAATTTTAGCCTGCAAAGAAAGAGAAGGGACAATCAGAAATTGGAGAAAGTCCGGAGTATGGTTTCATATGGGACCCCAGTTCTAAAGTCCTCCATTGGAGATAATATGTGGACTTTGATCTTTCTGGACACTGGTGTGGGTCAAAAATAAAGGAAACCAAACTGCAATATCGACATGCAATCGTTCTCCAGGATGAGTGTAAACCACATGAATAGCAAACTTGTACTAAGGTAAAATAAAATAAAAGGAAAAAAAGACTTTTAGAGTTTATAAACTGATTCTTCACTTCATAACTTAAAATGTTGAGTTGAATGAATTTAAAAATATACATTGAATGTAATTTTTCCTTGTAACTTAGATTTACCATGGACTTCTAGCATCCTGAGTAGTCTTTCTAGACTTTTCCCCAGCGTGTGCTCCCAGCCTATTGCTATGGACTAATCCATATGGATTTCATCACTGGTACTCTCTTGTCCTCTGATGCTGGTTGGGATTCATCAAGGGAGAAAGGGAAGAGATTACAGGGTGGATAAGCGGAGATAGACCAATGGTAGATGGCAGAATATCAGAGGTAAATTTGGTACTTGTTCTCCTGCTCCTTTCTGTCAGTTGTAGGTTGGCAGTGAACAATTTTCCATTTTCAGAGGCTGTGGCTTATGTCTGTTAGAACTCTTCTACATTTATTTCTCTCCTAACTTAGTAAATGCTCCTTTTTTCTCATGCCCTCAGACCTAGGGGTGGTCAAGATTTCATGCTGTTGCTAAGGAAGGTATGCTTTAGCATCTCCTGTAAATTACTCTTTAAAACGCTCAAAGCTGATAGCATGTTCATTGGATTTTCCCCATATTTTTATGCAATGTTTTTGCCAGGATCTAGATTCTGAGTGCATTAAAATTAATTTTGTAAAAGTCTTACAAATTTTTCTACTTTTGTATTTTTTCAGGTTCTAATCTTGTTATTTTATTTGTCATTCTCATCAAGTCCTTTGCAGGCTCTGTGTTATCTTTTATTTTGTTGCTGTTTACAACTGAGATAGAGGCACTAAGAATTGAGAAAAACATTTGTAAGTGGAAGGCTTCACTTTAGAGTGACTGTGTAGCAATCTAGTTATTTTATGTGTGGATCCCTCAGTGTGAGCATCAGTGTTTCTTTTTTCTCTGAGGATAGTTAGTTTCAGCAGAGAAGCATCTCCTACCATCTTCCAGGTGAATATTCAGGTGGATGAATATGTGGATAGATGCCTGGAAAGGGTGAGCCTGGCTCACACTGTTTATGGGTTTAGGCACTGTGAGAGACGTGTTTCACTGCAGAGAGGTCCATTTTCTGCTTCCTTGGCAGTGCTTGGTTTCCCCAGTTTGAGGTTTCTAGGCTTCCTATTCTCTGTAAATTAAACCACTAGAATGCTGTAGGGCGGGGTAGTGATTATTTGGCAGGGTTGTCTCAGAAAGGACTGGGGGACTTACTGCTCCTTATGAGGACTTTTTGACCCTCCTCCTTTCCCACTTGCCTCTACAACCTCATCCTACAGCATACACCCTCAGCCCTCCTAGCACAAGGCAGTTATATAGGGACCTTCTTTGCATAGCATCTGCAGGCATTTAGTTTTCTTTTTTCTTCCCAGACACATTTGCTTCTCATAGTTTAACTTTATGCTGATATCTGTCAGATTTTCTTAAACATTTTCAAAGTGTTTACTCATTTCTGCTATTGTTATGATATAATGTTTTTACAAAGACTAAGCATTTCACAACATTCTAAACACAGCAAACCTCTATTTTAAAATGACTCAACTAAACTGAAAGGGAATGGAAAGAGATTATCTCCTCAAATGAACTAATTCTCTTGAGGGAGTTGATGGCCTCCTCTGGGATGGGGAATTAAGAAGACAAATTCTAAATATTTACTTAAATGTTCCTTTATTGATGTACTTCTCAGGACTACTAAGAAGTATTCCTCCATATATAAGCTTTTATCAAGTAAATATTGTAATGCTAAATATATCTTTGTACAAATATAAAAATGACATTGTTTTTCTTCTTCACATGTAATAGTACATGTACAATAGTATGTGTGTATTCATACACACATTGTTCTGTCACAACAATTTGTCTTGCTTGATTTTCTGGGCAGTGTTTTGTATTTATTGGTATTATCCTTATAATTATATGCTTCAAATATTTCAATTTGTATTGGTAATGCCCAAATCTCTTTCAGTATAAGGGTAGTAAATATTTTCCAAAAAATCATGTTAAGTATATAGCAGTACATCAAATTAAAATATAAGAATAAAAGAAAAATATATCCTGCTTATATCTAAACTATCTTAATCTCCAGATACGTATTACAGCATCAATAACAATTTCCCTTACATTGCAATTTTGTATCTTATTTTTTTGTAATTAAAATCTATTAAGTCAAGCAGAATTTCTCTTTAAATTTACCCTGATCTGACAGTTTGTGAGGTTTTCTTTCTTTTTTTAAATTTTATTTTAAGAGAGAAAGAAAAGAAATTTTTAAAAGGACAAAATAGAAAAAAAAACAAGAAGAAAAGTAGAATACAGAGTTCAAAAATAAAACATCATAAAATCGCTAGTTGATACATTGCATATTGTTACTTAACAACAGTTGTTAAAGTTACAAAGTCAAAGCATGAAAAGTAGCTAGACACTCAAACATTGATAGTACAAACTCTTCTGTTCAATGATCTAACAAAAGCTCAGTAATATGGTCATCTACTTTACACACTATACATACCATTACATCCTTTATATCACATTCTTTCTGTTTCACTTTTACAATATCTATTACATCTATTATACTTTTATATCTATTATACTTTTTGGATACCATTATTCTGTCTGTTCTTATTATTTTTTATACTAGAGAGACAATGTGATATTTACTAATGTGAGTCTTGTTTATTTCACTAATGAGGATATTCTCCAGTTGCTTCCATTTACCAATAAAGACCTCAAGATTATCCCTTTTTATAGCTGAGTAGTATTTCATTGTATAAAAATACCACATTTGTTTAATCCACTCTGTGGTTTGTGGGCATTTTGGTTGTTTCCAAGATTTAGCTATCACAAATTGTGTTGCTATGAACATGGGTGCACATATATCACTGTGACATGACCTTTTCAATTTTTCTGGGAAAATACCCAGGAGGGGAAGAGCTGGATTGAATGGAAGTTCCAATCCTAGTTTTTTTAGGAATCTCCATAATTACCTCCACAGTGGTTGCACCAGTCTATACTTTCACCAACAGTGGTGAAGTGTTCCTTTTTCCCCAAAACCTCACCAACACTTGTTATCAGTTGTTTTTTTGATGGCAGCCATTCTTTCTGGGGTGAGATGAAATCTCAAAGCTGTTTTAATTTGCATTTTTTGAATGACCAGTGATGGTGAACATTTCTTCATATATTTATTTGCCATTTGTATATATTCATCTGAGAACTGTGTGTTCCATCTCAGATGCCCATTTTTGGAGAGGGTTGAATTTGGAGGGGGTTGATGTTTTTCAGCTCTTTTTATGTTCTGTATGTAAGTCTTTTGTCTGAGGGATTGTTGACTAAAATTCCTTCCCATTCTGTGGGTTTTCTTTTCACTTTGTTGGTGATTTCTTTTGAAGTACAAAAACTTTTTAGTAATATGAGATTCCAGTTGTGTATTCTTTGAAGTATTGCCCGTGTAGTTTGCATTTTATTCATGAATTCTCTCCCTACCTCTATGTCTCCAAGATTTTTACCTACTTTGTCTTCCAGTAGATTTAGTATTTCTGTTTTAATATTTAGATACTTGATCCATTTTGATTTTAGTATAGTGTATGGTGATACACATAGGTCTATTTTGTCTTTAGCATGTGGAAAGCCAATTTTTCCAATACCATTTATTAAAGAGGCTATCTTTATTCCAGTCAATATGTTTAGCCCCTTTGTCACATATAAGGTGGCTGAGTGTCTTTGTACTAGTGCTTGCATCTTCTAATCTGTTCCACTGATCCTCAGGTCTATTTCTTTGCCAACACCATGCAGATTTTATGACTGTGGCTTTGTAGTATAGTTTCAAGTCAGGAATTGAGATGCCTTGCCTTTTGTTGCCCAGAATCACCTTTAAATTGGGAGAATTAACTCTGAAATGTCTTGATGATCTTAAATTTTTTTTCTTTGTATCACTGTAAATTATATTCAAACTTTAACATATTTGTAGTAAATATACTATATAAAGATACATCTTTATTGATGAATTATTTCTGTAGGTTACTGAAGACAATTTTTACTACAATATAACATTCAAGAATCTAAAATTTGTCATTTGCTAAACTAGTCAAATGGAAGATACATTATTCCTACTATCCATTATTATTACAACATATTCAACATACAGATATTTAAATATAAATATTGATGTTTATAAAAATTCTAATTTTTTATAGGCAGAAATATATCCAAAAATCTGTAAATAAGCTATGTGTTATCAAATTGCCTTAGCAGTGATTATCAGAAAATACGATGCAGAAAATGAAAAAGACTAACCTAGTGAATTGACATATATGAATACCCATAGTAAATAATTACAGTTATCACTTAGGAAAACCATAAAATGTGCTGCTTGCACATATTTACTTATTTCATCCTGAAATGCTATGATGTACATAGTTGTTATACCTGTTTTAATGGTAAGGAAATTAGAGTTCCAGAGAGATCATATAATTTATTTAAAGTTGCATATTAATGAGTCATAATAATATGGCAAAAGTGTGTGATTTCCAAGAAAACAGCATTATTTCATTTTTATATATATTTAAAACTTTCTAGCTAACAAACATTTTATAGATTTTCAACTAAATGGTATTTTGACTAGGTCTTCTAATTGTTTATTATCCTTCTAGGAAAGATTATGCAACTATCAGTTTAAAGGAAACTATACATCAATTTGTGCATTACTTATGAAAACTAAATGCTATACAAATTTAAAAAAATACTTGGTATCTAAATATTGCTGTAACCCAAAAATGAGATGACATCCAAAAAGGAGAAAGGAAAGTATTTTATTTAATCTGGAACCCAGCAGCACAGACAGGATGGGAAGTTGCAGTGCTGTGCAATCAGGCTGTGGTTTGGAAGGAGTTTAGAAAGAGAGAGAGTGTAGCGCCGGGGTGGGGAGGAGAACTGAAGAGCAAAAAAGGCTTTTGTCGCCTTATTTGGTATTAAGGATGAATCTTGCAGTGACAACTAGCTTTACGGGAGATTTACAGCTCTTCATCATTTCACTGGAATTTACAAAGAATGAAGCTTTGCAAAAAAAAGGGGAGTTTGCCTGGCTCCCAGAGTTTCACAGAAAATGAAAGAATGAAACTAGGAACAAAGGAAACAATGCATACAGAACACAATGGTGGTGCTTTGGTTAGAGTACAATAAATATCAGATGTTTCTGAGTTTCTGAAAGACACTAGAGTTTTGTTAAACCTAATTAATGGATTCTAAAGAAATACTCAAAACTTTTTTCATGATAGATGAAATATTCAAATAATATTGACCTACAGTCATTGTTTACATGATCTGTTACTGCTTAACAAATAAGAGGCTTAAAGTTATTGTTTCATTTAACTTGGTCAAAATTCATGAATACAAAACCAGTACTGAGTGTGGTCGTACACAACCATAGTTTCAGCACTCAAGAAGCTGAAGCAGGAGGCTCGCCATGAGTTTGAGGTCAATCTGGGCTACGTTAGCTAGTTCAAGGACAACCCACTTAGATTACATGGCAAGACCCTGTCCAAAATAAATAAATAAAATAAAAAAACAAAACAGGACAGTGTTGTCTTGAGCACTACTCCTGGTTCATGTGACTCCAACTGGGGATATTATCCTGTTGCATTCAGCTGGTATCTGGGCTGTGCTGAAAGCTACAAGACAGCGCATGCACATGCTGGGTACTTTACTGGGCCTCCTCGTGGATTCTCACTGTGTAGCACAGTTATTTTGTGATTGTCAGATCTATATGTCCAGTTGGTACTAAAGCAGGTGAAACTTTGAAAAAAAAAAGTGAATAAACACCACTCTTACATAGATATTTCAATGATATACAATTGAATACATTTACATAGGCATTGTATATGTATATGTACATGGATTTTATGCATGATAGTAATATATATTTTGTACATATTGTGTATATTTAGTTATTTTTAATTCATATGCATACCTGTTGCAGTTAATGACTATGATGCAGCACAAAGGATGAGAGATAACTGAAAGTCAGTGTCCAGTTTAAACTCCAAGAAGATGCACAGAGGCTGCCTTAAATGATATCCTCTCAGTGTGAAAGAGTCTCAGTGGAAACAGCACCAAGGGGAAACTTTTATGGCTTTTTATTGATAGAACCAGGAAGCAAGGATAAAGGACAAAAGGAGGACACCTGTGCAGGAATTCATGTAATGGTCAGAGAAAGGATGGGAAAATCAAGATGGTCTGCTACTTGACTCATATTTCCTTAATCTAAGCAAGCCATCAGAGAGGGAGAGAATGGTGCCTAAAGCCACCACAGCTAATGATAATCTGTTCTGGATCCTACTCAGTTGTTGCCCTTGGGGATCTATCTGCTTTAATCTTAAACCACGCATTCTGGGAAGTGTGAACCATCACCACAGAATCCTTTCATTGGAGCAGTCATTTAAATTGCTCTTCCAGCTAGAATCTCCCTACACATATTTATATCTGTCTATAGATATATATTATACTAAATAGTGAAAATCTTGCAATTTGCTTTCAAATATTTATCTTTGCATATAGAGACATTAAATAAATTACTAGATAAATATTGTATAAACTTAAATCTTTGTCATCAATGTCTAGTTGCTTAATCCTCAAACATCGAACTCACGAGGTGTTCTTACAATTTGTTAATTTCTTGATGTAGAATATAAACTTGGAGCAACTTTTTATGTCTCTAAAGACTGTCTTGATAATTTAGAAAATATTTAGCTGGGAATGGTGTTACATGTGTATAGTCCCAGTACTTCGGAGGCTAAGATGAATACATTGCTATAAATTCAAGACCAGCCTAGGGTACATAGTGAGTTCAAGGCCAGCCTGAACAAATAATGCAATCTTTTCTCAAATTTAATCAAACAAACAAAAAACTTTGAGTAACTCCTTTTTTGTTCTGATTTGGTCTTTTATTGCTCTCATTTTTTCTTATGATCAGAGTAGGACTTCTCTGGAGAGAACAGAAATTGCCAGCTCCTATTTTCTTATTCTTCATGTGTGTTTGTATTATTAATTTTATTTCTGTGCTGTACTTTCTGAGCAGAATGAAGTTGAAAGACATTATACCTTTGGTGAGAAATACTACCTGGAAAACAGGCATTCAAAACTAGTTCATCAGTGTCCTTGACTATTGAAGTTCATCACAGTAGCTTGGAAAGGAAGGGAAAAGTAAGATATCACCCTTCCCAACATCTCTGTACTTTGGAACTTCTCTGTTTCCTTCATGATAGTTCACTGATGAACAGTGAATGCTTTTTAGCATCAGATTTATACTCAGATCAGGTACACTCTTAAACCATAAGTGTTAATGATCTACTTATTTTTTGATAAAATAATTACAAATGGATGTTGTCAATTCATACAATGTGCTGGAATTCTCACATATACTCTTGCAACACCACATCACACATCATCAGATGGTATAGTCTGTGTCTTATTTGGTTGTGTGTCTCGGGACTTTTGTGACTGCTTCAATCAACAGAGCACTCAGAAATTTCAAAGAAATACAGTTTCTTTCTATAGCTCTCTCTCTCTCCCTGTCTGTCTGTCTCTCTTTCTGTCCTTTATCCCAATCATTATACAGGGAGACCACGTGTAGATACTCTTGCTCATATTCCACATTATAAAAAGTACCAAATGCTAAGTATGAGCATGCGATCCTTTAGAAAATTCTAGCCTCCTTCCATCTTTCATCATCCCATCTCATGCCGAAGAGCACAGAGGCAAGCTGTTCCAACAAACTCCGGAACCGAAACTCTAAACCAGTTGTACAATCATGAATTAAATAAATGATTGATAAGTTGGAAGGGGTCAGTAATACAGCAACTGAAAAGTAGGATGAGACTCTAATACATTTTCCTCATTGGATTTGAATGGACTCTCTTGTGTACTCACATTGTGGAAGATGTTAACGCATTTTATTTGAAAGATGTTGACATATTGAACAGTTGTGAAATGTTTCTAACTTGTTAATTGCTTTTCACCATGGTACTCATTGAAATAAAAAATGATTTTTTGAAAAGGATTAAATATGTGATTTTATGAGGGGGAAGGATGAATTGGCGTAAGCGTGTATAATTTTGGTAGCTTGTGGTGAAGATCAGAAGTATCTAGGATACTTACACAAAATTTGAAAGGAGTGGTGAGGGCTCCAAAGCACAAACTTTATACTATAGGTATTTAGTCAAAACGCATTGTTTATTTCTGTCAGGAAATTTTCATTTCAGAGGTATTTTAAATTTTTTCTCCCTTTCTTTCATATTTAGGAACTGATTCAATAAAAATTCCTGTTGCTGCTGCTGTTTATACAATTCAAAGGAACACAGAGAAATGTTAATTGGGGACCAATGTTGCTTCCCAAGTAACTGAAACATGTTTGTGGATATTATGATACATGGGCTTCTAGTAATTGAAAGAAGAACTAAAGATGAATATTGGGGATTTACAAAACTTAGTCATAGACTAATATGAGGCTGAAAAATGAATATAGTAGAACATGTATGTGAATCAGAGGACTCTTACAGTGACTCATGATATAAATTACTTTAGAAATGCTCAAAATTTGAGAAGTCTAAAATATAATAGACTTCTATACTCATGTTATTCAAACCATAAGGAAATGTCTTATATATGTGGTGTTACTGTTCACTGCTGAAATCTTAGCTACTTTTTTTATTGTAAAAAAGTAATCTATTCTTTGATACTGTGCTTGTTAAACCAAAAAAATTCAATACATTTTTCCTACTCAAGTAAAAAGTCGTTTTATTATAAATGCCTTATTCTGTCAGTAATACAAATCTCTTCACTAAGATTTTGCTTCAACTGAAATATGAGTCCTAATAAATAAGGTGAATACTTCACAAAATATTCCTCTTCCAATCCTTTTTGACATTTTGCTGTATCATTTATTAACATCATATAATATGTTAAAAGCAATCTCAATGTAGTAATTTAATATGTAATGAGCTCACAATATAATAATATACTCTTAATGAAATCCATATTTATTAAGTTTGTCATTTTGTGTTATAAATGATTTGTCTAGTGGATATTTTGATTATTTTTCTAACTAAGTCTGTCAGAATGGAATAATTCAATATATTATGTCAACAACAAATACTTGTATGTCAGAATGAAATTTCCATGGATACAACAAGTTTATTTGTATTTTCCAAATTAATTCAGGAGGTTCTATAATTATAAAAGTAGCTTATCACCTTGTTTTAATCATATAATAGTTAACAACATACTTTTATGCAATTAAATTTTACTTTATGAATGTAACAAAGTCTCAAAAAGCTTTCTTTAATTTTAAAAATGAATGCTGTTTTTGTTAGAAAAGTTTTAGACTCATGGTAAAATTGAACGAAGGCTACAGAGAGTACCTACTTTATAGGAATATGTCTAGGATTAAATAATACAATATATTCATAGGATCAATCATGCTGTATGTATTACAGTGTTTGCTATAAATATTCTAAGTATAAGTCAGAGTGGGGCAGTTGATGAATCTGTGCTGATCTATCTCTATCACTCAAAGTTCAGTTTACATCAGAGTTCGCTCTTGATGTTATATAATCTGTGGGGTTTGATAAATGCATAATAGCATGAATTTGTTATTGTGGGGTCAACCTAAAATTTAGATCCTCAGCAGTTTCCCTAGCTTAGAATATCCTTTATATTCTGCCCATTTTTATTTCTCTTTCCTCTAACTCCTGGCAATTACTGATGCTTTTGCTATGTAATTTTAGCTTTTAGAGATGTGATATATTATATAATGTTTGTAGATTGGTTTATTGAATTTAGTAAAATGCATTCCAATCTCCTCCACATATTTTCACCATAGCTCACTTCTTGTTAGTGATGAATAATTTTCAATTTTCAGGATAAACAGAGATTTTTCTTTTTACTCATTCACCTATCAAAGGACACACATTTTACAATTGTGAGTAAAAGTGCCATAATTATCTGTGTAATGGCTTTTGTGTGGATGTAAATATTGACTGTATGTGGACATAAATACTCAGGCACATGATTACTGTATTGTATGGTAAAAGTATTTTAAATTGTAAGAAATTGTCAAAATGTCTTCCAGAGTGTCTGTACTATTCTGACCCTTTCCTAGAAATGAGGGAAAGTTCTTATTCATTTATAGCTTTACTAACTTTTGGTGTTATCACTGTTTTGGATTTTAGCCACTCCAACATGTGTGTAGTAATATGTCATTGTTTTGATTTGCAATACCCTAATGATATTAAACAGATTTTATATGCTTCTGTGATACCTGTATATCTTTTTAATGAGGTGTCTTTTATGGTTTGGATCTAGATATCCCCCCAAAGTCTCATGGACTCTTAGGTGGGGCTTTTGGAAATGCCCGGATCATAAGTGTGTGATACTGAATTACGGGTATGATAAATGGATTAGTTCACTGACTGGTGAATGCAGTTCTGATATGGATCGTGTAACTTGAATGGAATAAAGACAGGAAGTTTCCCTGCTCACTGCTTCCTGTCTGCCCTGCTATGGACTGTTTTTGCACGCCATGCTCCTCTCCATGCTGCCATGGCTTAGAACCAGTTGAAAATGGGTTGAATTCTCTACAAACTTTCTGGTTCCTGGGACATTATATAAACCATTTGGAACTAAAAATAAACCTTTCCTCTTTTAATTTGTGGGTATTAAGTGTTTTGCCCCAGCAAGCTGAAAGTAACTAAGTCAATGTCCCATCAGGTTTTTGCCCATTTTTCAATGGCATAGCTCATTTTTTCATTTATGTTTGACAGTTTTTCATCAAATGTCTTTTGCAAATATTTTCCCACTGCATTATTAATTTTTCATTCTCTTTATCATGTCTTTTATAAAATAAATGTGCTTATATTTCAATTAAGTTCACCTTATACTTTTCTTATTAAATATTTTTTATGGAAGTGTGCTCATATTATCTTGTGGAATATATACTTGTTAGGAATTGTGCTCTAGGTGTACTTTTATTCTTTGATTTGCATTTTTAGTAATGCTGCTATACTTCTCTATTTTACATTCAATAATAGAACTATACTTTTTCAAGAAACAAAAACATGAAGTTCTCCAAGTGTAGTGGCACACACCTATAACTCCAGTACTCAGTACGCTGAGGCAAGAGGATTTCCACGAGTTCTAGGCCAGTGATGCCTACATACTGCATTCAAGGTCAGCCTTGACTACATAGCAAGACCCTCTCTTAAAAAAAAAAAAAAGATATACACATATATGCATATAGGCAATTATGAGTAAAGATGCCATAAGTATCTACATCTATGTATCTATCTATGTATGTATGTGTCTATCTATCTCATCAGTGAAAAAGCCCTGTCCATTGACAAAAGTTTAGAGATTCTGGAAAAGAACTTTAATTTAGGATATGATATTCATAAAAAATGATATGATTTTAGTGTATTTTCTTTTTAATTTTTTTATTTAAGAAAACAAATCAGAAAAAGAATAGAAAAGATACAGAATTTCAAAAAAAGTAGGAAATCAATATTAATTAATACATTGCATATTGTTATCTTAGAAGTAGTTGTTCAGGTTACAAGATTTATGCATGAAATAATAGTTCATGCTTTCATTGTGTGATTTTAGTGTATTTTCAACATTAGGAAAATAGCATTATCAGTTAGGACTTAAGAGAAAAACAGAGTAATAAGAGAATAATCATTGCAGGAGACTGTGTTAAAGAACTTGTTTATGAGACTGATGGCTGACCAGCCATGTGTGCAATCTTCACAGAAGGCTGTCAGAAATGCGAGGCTAAACCTTGAAGACATCGGCTTGAGCTGCTTTTTGCAGGTGAAATTTCTTCTTCATTAGAAAATTCTTAGTTACACTGTTGAGATTTTCTTTTTTTTTTTTTTTTGGTACCGGGGATCGAACTCATAACCTCACGCTTGCGTAGGCAGGCGTTTATGCCACTGGGCTAAATCCCCGGCCCGAGATTTTCATCTGATTGAATCTGGCCACAAGTTATTAGGTCAGTCTCCTGTTATCAGTGTACTTCATATGATATAAAAATGAGATGAAGAGAAAATACACATATATTTGTTTTATATATACATATGTACACACCCATATAAGAAAAAATACACAGCTTTTTGATCCTTCATTTGTGCAATTGGTTCTGTAGTCTTGGATGTTATTGTTATTGGGAGTTCTAATTTCTTTTACTGCCGTTTTATATTCCCTCTGTCTTCAGTAAGCAGTGCAGCTTGTTGTGATTATTAGGATACGTTGACTCAAACTTCCATTTCTATAGAGTCTGGAATTTTAGATGTACTGTCTGAACTGGTTTGTTATTATATTTCAATGGAATAATCATTGGTACCACTGAGGTACCCCTAAATGATTTGTTGTATTTCAGATATACTCTTCCTTATGGTCTTTGTAGAATAGCCATTGAACTTTTCCATTGGTAATCAGAACCAGTCATTACAGCCAAAACACCATTCTGCTTGTGAACTCAAAGACTTAAACTCAGATTAGGCTGGTGGGAGTTTTAGTTTCCATCTCAATGAAATCATTGCTCTGTTTCTTGGTGGAAGCTTTCATTCACTGGATGCTATGTTGTTTAAACCATCAGTACAATTTAAGTTTGAAAATAAACAGGAAGCAAAACATTTTTCTAATGAACCACTATTATCAAATGGATCATTTAGTGGGTAATAATGAGGCAACGTTATTTATACCTCATGATTCCTAGACCAAAAATCCTGGTTATGAGGAATAAAACATTTGTCAAATGCTGATTTAGAGAACATGTTGTATTTTGGAGAATACTATCTCAATCTTGTGTGGTGTTGCCATATAATTTATATTGCAATAGTCTTGAAAAGGCCATTTCATTCATTCTCCTATCAAGCCTGGTACTTTAGAATGCTTCACCTTGAACATAGCAAGACCTTGAACATGGGCCTTTTACTTGGCTGCATTTACTATGAAATCAATTCCTTCAAGAGAAGTAGTGTTGCATGAATTCCCATAAATGTGGAGAAGAAATAGTCTTTAAATCCACATATAGCAATTTTTGCAGAAGCATCACATGTAGGCAAAAGAAATCCATATAGAATAAATGCTCATTTGAGGAAGAAATAAAAAAGTTCCTGCCCTTTTATGATACGGAAATATAATCAACCTACCAGCAGGTAATTAGCAGATCATCCCCAAGAACTGTACCATGTAGGAGACCTATTGCCTATTGTTGCTTTCTGTTACTGGAGGACTAGGAAGTTAACACTGACTTTAATCAAAGTATCACTGGTGAGGAGAAATCCATGTGGAGGGGAACATATATTACCTCCATTCCAGCTATCATAATCAATTTTTCATAAGACCATTGAACAATGACAAGATTAGATAGACAGTTGGTTAATTTGCATTCACAATATGTGTCACCGTAATCATTTGGTTACTAAATTGCTGTGCTCATTTTTTGGTGAACTTCACATGGAAGAAAAATATCCTGCTATTGCTTACCTTTAGAGATCTACATGCGCACACACACCTCAGCCTCAGAACTCTTTCTCGGCAATGTTTGCAATTAAAAACCTGTGTACAACCGTGAACCATCCACCCAAACAACTGGACATAACCAGTGAACCTTTTTATATACCTATCCTCATTTCCTTTGAGGAAAAATGAACCAACAGGTGTGCTGCTCAAACTTGTGCCCTATCCTTCATAGCCTGCCCTAAAATGGATGGAAAAGCTGCAGTTTTCCTATTCCAGGTGTTTATACACTGAAGATATATTGCAGACAGCAGTATTCTACATGTTCCTAGTAAGACATATAAATATGCAGTATTAAGAGATATATCATAAATTAAAGAATGTGTGATATCTGGAGAAGCCTGGTTCAACCAAATTTCTTCTTTTAAAATGAGTAAAGTCTACAGAATATTCTGTTGCTTTTATAGTAACACTTTCCAGCTGAAATTGACAGCAAAGACATTAATCAATTTGAATTACCTAGGAAACAGTTTTGTCTTCCTAGATTTCTCATGTTTCTCACTGTTATAAACATTTCAAGTTAGCTGGGTGAGGTGGCAGACACACTGAGGGAAGTTGAGGCAGAAGGATTACAAATTCACATTCCACCTGGGCAGTGTAGTGAAACCCTGTCTCTAAAGAGAAACAAAAGTGGAAGGGGATGCAGATATAACTCAGTGGAAAAGCTCCCTGGGGTTCTAGACCAGTACTGAAAAACAAGTTTCTAAGTAACATAAGAATAAAAGAATACTCAGAAATCGACAATTCTATTGAAATATATATATATATATATATATATATATATATATATATATATATATATATATTCAAGTCCTATGAATTGTGTGGCAGGAAAAAATAATGCAAACTATGAGAAACTATTTTATTAATTTAGAAACTCATTCACTTTGTTTGAAAAAAAAAAAGACCATAATATTACGGCTATCACATCAGTCTTTGGGTGGCAGCATACATGTGAACAATTAAGTTATTTGTTTCTTTACCAACAGGAAAACTAGAATCTGGCACTCTTGACAGCAATAGAGAATATTTTATTTACAGCAATAGATATTAGTGTTAAAACCCTATAGAAAAGAGAAATGTAATTCAGCACTTGGTAACCTTATTAGATGGGTTATTCATGATTTATGATGCGTTTTAGGGAATACAGCTTAGGCTATTTCTTCTGAACAAGAAAGGATAGACTTGATTCATAATTCTGGCTTTCACTTTTGCATAAAATTCCAGACTACTTAATTGTTAATACATTTCAGTCTTTCAAAATAAATGTCTCCAGCACATATTGAAAATTTCTCTGTTTTCACTCTTGATACAAGGGTGGAGGAATTGTTTCAATTTTTAAAAATAATATTACAATGAATAATGATTAAGTCTAGAATACTATCCAAGTATTTTTACCCTATTTCTGTACATTTTTCAGAAATTTTGATGTGTTATGTAAATATATAAAAACGATAATCAGTAGATATCCATGTGTCTATATAGATGCATAGATACATATTTCCCTTGGACTTATTCTTTCTTCTCAGAGAGATAACACCACTTCTACCCCAAGTTCAAAGGCTGTTGTCAGATGCAATTTTACTATCGGGCTAACTTTATTTCTGTCTTGTGATAACTTATTAAGGGAATGGACTTAATTCAGCAGAACTGTATTATGGGAATTATTTAGCAACAGGTTGTATCATCTAACACGGAGTTTGGAGATAAAAATTAAAAGTTATGCAATAAAGACAGAGTCGTACTGAGGGTGAAAAAATTTTAAGAAGTTCAGTAAAACAGTGCTCTGGATAAAGCTCTCCCTAAGTTTATCTTGAGAACTGACTAAGCATTAAAGTTGGACTTTCAGCAAGGTAATTATACATTTGAGTAAGGGAACTTCTGTGTTTTGAAGACCTGATATATTTCTTACCCATTATGGTGACCAGCTCATTTTGTCCTCCTCCTCCTCTCTCTATGTCCACTTGTTTATAAGGACACAACCTAAACTCCTCTTCCGTGATGGACACAGAGTTTGGACTTCTGTCAACTGCTGTTACCCACAGCCACAATCATTCATTCAAGGATGCCTGTGGGGACCAATGGGAGCCAAGAAAGTTTAACACCATGAGCAGCAAATGTCTTCTTTTACACTGAACTTGCAAAACCAAAGACTTGATTGAGTAACCCTTGGTAGATCTTGCCACTCCAAGGATTGCTTAAGAAGCGAACTCCTCAAGACAGCAGTTGAGTGGAAAAGGAGTGAGGTAGGAGAGGCACAGGGAGAAGAGGGTAGAAGTAAGAGAAGGAAGAGATGGTGAAAAAGAGAGAGAGGGGCAGGGAGAGAGGGAAGTTTAAGGGTACTAGTGTTGTTTACATAAAATCTTTGGTCCTCACTTAAAAGAAAAAAAATCAAAACAAAATACTATATACACTATTCTTTCTGAGATGAACATTCAGCCTTTCTTAGTAAAACTTTGGACAGCCAACTCCATGTTATCCTTTCTTAGTAAAACAACATGACCATGTACCACAGATTGGATAAACCACATTGACTGTTAGAGTGAAAGGGGAAACTTCCAATAGCTACATGGAATTAAAATACATCAATGGCACTATCTCAAGAAAACCTGAAATGTTTATCCTAAGCATTCTAGATGGAGTGGGCTGACTCCACTCCAGAATAAATTTAAAATAAGGCATCACCTTCTCAGCAGTCTAGCTGTATAATTGCAAACTTCTCAGCACTCTAACTCTTATATATAATAGTATTTATAAAACTCTTAATATGTATAATACATTAAAAAAGAAAGGAGAGGAGGAGGATATTAATGCCCTTGCTATAGGATTATTTTTGTTTATATATTGGGGTTTTTTGCCTGTAATTTCTTAGTTTCTTCCTTTTTATATTCCATTGGTTTTTCTCTTCATGCTTGACTAACCTGTCTGTCATCATTATTCATAATGTGTATTATAATCTTGCTAGTAGCCATTATTTTGAACTACACATTGCAAATTTTACATTGAAAATCTGTGAAAAATAAAGATAAGTAAGAGAAAGTATACTTTATATAGTGCTTTTTAAAGAATTAAATAACATCTAAAATTTTTCATGAAAACATAATTTGGAAACTTATCAACACTTAAAACACATTGGAAAATAATTTTCTTAAACTCTCACTTAGGGCTCTGAAAAGAACATAATTAAAATACTCTTCACTCTATTTTCTCAAATAATATTAGCCAAGACAAAAGGTTTTTTAAATGCTGTGGTGAGCTCCTAGGTTTTTTTTAGAGCAATCATTTAATGGCACTTCATTGCCTAGAGTTAAAAATTAGAACAATACTAATGAAGATTAATAGAATATATTGCTTAAAAGTGAGCATCCTATTTATTTTTCTCAAACCCAAGAACTGAAAATATTTTACTTAGCTACATATTTTCCTTAAATGGTGTTTATGAGATTTAAACAATTTAAAATTTACACATAGTATACATAGTTTCTGCTTATCATAGTTCACATGTAGAGGAAAATCACCAAATTTATGTCCACTAGTTGACATTATCACTGTGTTAGTTTTATATTCATAGTGTTGCTTTTAAACTTTATATGAATATTTTTCTTTCTATGCAATAATAACTTACCACCCACACTACTGGCAAAATTTTTATACAAATTTTTTATTATTTCTATAATGCTTTTTATGGATTAAATGCAGATTTTGTAAAGTAAATAATCATCTGATTCATAATTATTCATGAAAACACTTCTAATAACTGGGTGTTATAAACTCACTAAATTTAAAGAATATTTCAAATCTTGTGAAAATTTAAAAATTTCATATAAAATTGAAAATTGTACCTAACTGAATATCATTGCTATCTGAAAAGTATACAGTACTTCCATTTTGATTGTTAAATTCTTAAATGTTTCTCTTCCCAAATGTATAAAAGTAAACAAAATATGAATTCAATTTATTTCTGTTAAACTTTTGAAATTTTGAATATTTAAACTAACATAAGCTTAATAAAGAACTAGCTTTTTCTGAACACAATTAAATCACCAGTTAGTGTGTTTTTATTATGGTTATTATTATAACTATTACTGATACACTAACAAAGAAACATGCATTTGCCTTTGAAAAATAACAGCAATAATTCATGAGCATAGGTAGTTGTCTTGGTTACTTTTATCTCATTACTGGGACAAAATACTGAACACCCAAAATTAAGAAAGGAAAGGTTTATTTAGCTCACTGTTTGTGGAGGTTTCAGTCCATAATCAGCTGACAGCAAGGCAGGGGGGCATGGTACAGGGGCAGCACTTCAAGGCAGCAGCCAGCAAAAGCAGCCAGAGTGAAAAGAGGGAAAGAAGCCCCTTCTCCTCCCATGTATTATACATCGGGTACTACCGCACCCTCCAGGGCAGTTTTAGCACTCACAAAATCTTTGTTCCCTACTGTTGCACAAATGAGGGTGTTTATAACGTAAGGAACCTGACGCCCTGCTGAGTCTCTTTGTCAAACTTCTAAACTTCTCAAGTTGACACAGTGTGTCAACCACAAGAATCCATCCCTTATCAACTTTGCAAGCAGACACATTTCTTTAAACTGGTTGCAGACATGCTTACTCTTAATATTTTGTAACTTAAACATTATAACATAATTTAACAATTGTTAAGAACCAGCATTAAGTCTATCAATATTACATTACATTAGAAACATAACATTTGATCCTTGGTCCTGCAAGGACACATGCACATCCCTTTACACGAGGCATTTAGTCCATCTGCAAGAGTTGCTAAAGTCCTAACAGTTTCAGCATTGCTGAAAAGTTTAAGACCCATTTCTTCGCCAAGATGGAAGGCAAACTCATTGCTTCATACCCCCTTACAAATGAAAACAAAGTTAAACACTTCCAACATGCATTGACACAAGATAAACATTTTCCCTCCAAAATTTACAAACAGAAGGCTATAAAGGGTAGGGACAAAAGCAAGTCCAAAATCCAGCAGGGCAGACATTAGGTCCTGTAGTTCAATGTGAAGTATTTGAGGCAATCTGTGGCTAATTATGAGCTCCAAAAGGTTTGTGTGACTCCACCTCTATGGCACTTCTGGTGGTTACTGATTCCACAGCTTCTCTCTTGGAATGGATTTGCTCCCTCCTTTCAAGTTTCCTTAGATGATCCCTGTTCCTCGCCTGTGCAAACCTCTTGGGTCTCCACTGCATCTTTGGCTTCACACTCATTACTTTACCCACTGCCTCATTCCCAGGCCTTCTAAAGTTGGTGTGGAAGCCTTTTCAACCTCAGAACTTGTGCATTCTGTATGAACCTAAAACCAGAACCATGCGGATGACGCTGAGGTCGGCTGCCGGTTGGAGCAGTAGCCAGGCTCTCCTTTCCCTTGGCTGTAGGGGTCATGTGCCTGGATCACTGAGCATTCTGAACCTGATTCTGGGGAATAGTTTCTCTATGCTGCCCCCATTCTGGAACAGGGTGCTCTGTGGCTTTCTCCTTAAAGCAAAGTCTTTCACTTTTGCAATTTGAGGCTGCAAAGCATGAAGATCAGCTGTCTCTTCCCACGATGCCTACAGGCCATCTCTTTTATTCTCCTGTGCCTTCTCAGCAGTGGAGAGCTCAGCTCTGTCTTTGCAGTCCACAGCTTTACTGTTGCTTCCTTTCTGGCCAAAATCACAAAATATTAAATCATCCTGCTGGGCTCTTTACTCTTGATTCATAACATAAATCTGGCTAAAAGCCCCCAACAATAGCCATGCCATGGCCTCAACATTCAACTACCTTGAAATTTCTTCTGCCAGATTAATTAGTTCACAGTCCTTAATCTTGGTCTCAGGCAAAGTCTCTGGACATGAGCCAAATGCAGGCAAACTTTCTGCCAAGCCATAACATACATTGTATGGAGTCCACCAACCAATGCAGTCCTTCTTTCTAGCAAAAACCACCCAAACTTGGTCTCTACTGGCAGGATTTCCATCAGCCTTCTGATCTTCCGATCTCTGACAAGAATCTACCATGCAGAACAGCCCAAGGCATTCCAGCTCTATACATTCAGGCAACGTCTCCAAACTTTTCCAAACTCTTCCCACAAGCCATTCCCAAGGGCTCTTAAAAACACATGGTCAGGAACAGTCACACTCTCGCTCCCTGGCTCCTCTGATGCCATATTCTGTCTTGATTACTTCTCTCTTGTTTCTGAGACAAAACACCTGACACTCCAACTGAAGGAAGGAAAGGTTTATTTATCTCACTGTATGTGGACATTTCAGTCCATAATCAACTGGCTTCAAGGCAGAGTGGTACGGCACTGGGACAACACTTCAAGGCAGCAGCTGGAGCAAAAGGAAGAACAAGCCTCTTCTCCTCCTTTATATTGTACACAGGTCACCCCCTCTCCAGGGTGGATGTAGCACTCACAAAATCTCTTTTGTCTCTTCTTTCACAAGATGGAGATATTTACAAAGTAAGGACCCTGGCTCCCTGCTGAGTCTCTCAGTTAAACTTCTAAATTTCTCAAGTTGACACAACATATCAACCATAACAATAATGTACAAGCAAAAGTTTTATTTTCATGGCTATTACTTTGCCCAAATCCTAACCTCTCCAGGCAACATTGCCTAAAGTTTCTTTTAGTTCTTCAAATGATTGTTTTATATATTTATATTTATGTGTTTGTGAATATCTTTGTTTTGAACAAGATTTCTTGGTTCTTCCTAAAATTAAATTTCACTCTGTTACTCTAGTATCTGACTTTAACTTGAATTTGATTATAATTTTTATACTAGTTTCTCTTCATATATATTTCAAAATATTATTAATCTGTTCTATAAATATATAATATAGTCATATATTTCTATTAATGTAATATACAATATATTTTTAAAATTTAATAGTAATCTACTACACAGTTAAAACACATTTTTATGTATTAATTAGCCAAACACGTTACTCATTTTTGACTAATAAGAAACAGGCTATTTCTTATTTCACATTCTTCCATCACCTTTTCTTGCTAATCTCTTTTAGGCGGTATTTCTTATAGATTTTTTTCCATGTGTCACACAGCTACAAGATACTCTTTGAATAAAGATATATGTTTTTGGTAGTGTTTCTAAAAATTCAAAATCATAAGTATATTAAAATATTATTAAAAAATCTTCTCTAGAAGCTTGAGTTGCAACATTAGGTTGTGTATCTGTACTCATTCTTTTTTCCTGATGTGAGAATTCACCACTATAAATTTCCCTCTTAGCACTGCTTTCCTTCCATTCCATAAGTGCAGGTATGTTGTATCCACATTCTCATTTAGTTGCAGGTATTGTGTAATTTCTTCCTTTATTTCGTCTGTGACCCATTGTTGTTTTAGAGGGTGTTAATTTCCATGTTTTAATGGAGTTTTTGAAGTTTCTCCTGTTATTAATTTAAATTTAGTTGTACTATGATCAGACAATATACATGGGATAATTTCAATCCCTTTGCATTTACTTAAAGATGTTCTGTGGGCTAGTATTGGGTGTATTTTACAGAACAGCCCATGTGCAGCTGAGAAGAATATGTATTCTGATGATGTTGGGTGGAATACTTGAGCCCAATTCCTGGCTCCTGGTTGCTGCTTCAGATGCTGTCGTGTTGCTGGTCTCGCTGACTACCCTGCCCTTCAAATGTATGTGTGTGCCCCTGTGCCCAGGGCCTGGGTATTGTCCTGGGTCTTCAGGTTCCAGTCAGTACACCTGACAAAGTTGTCGGTCCGTACACTCACCTTGCAGGCTCCATAGTCCAAGTGGCAGTGGAGGAGGTACCAAGCATGGACTCACTCAAGAGAATTCTTGAGTTAGCTGAATACCTGACACACTTTGACTGATAGTTTTTCTAAGCAAGGAATTAATTCGAAAATAGTTAAATACTTTTAATTATTGTCTTTCAGGATAGAGGCTCCTTATCAAAATTTTAAGGCAGTTAATTTGTGTTTCTTTATTTCTATCTTTTTTCTCTTTTGCCTTTTTATACTCATAAAATTTCAAGAAGCAAATTCTGAACATTTCTGTTATTTAAAATCTTGCTCAGTTGGTGGTGCCTTACATTCTGGTGATTATATATTTTTTCTTAGTATATGTGCTGCTGAAGTGAGCACATGTTTGTTTTTCTTATCAGTTCATCTCCATTTATTTTTCTTCTTTTTGAAATACTATTTCATAATTGTACTTTCTTCTCATCTTACATTTAAATTTTATGTTTTATCTTATAAACTCGATATGAATTAATATAATGAAATACATTTTTCATCAAAATATTTCTCCACTTTCCCTTGTTTTTTAATTAAGATTTGTCCATGATTTGAACATTTTTTCATATTTGAATTGTTGATTTTATTCATTACTGAAAACTATAATCTTTGGAATGGTTCATTTTGCTGTGTGTAGGAAACTTATACATATTTAGATGAAGTATTGATAGGCATAATCTGATCCCCAGGATTTCCAAATAAAGTTAATTTGGGTATCAGACTTTCCTACTGCTGTCACCGTAACACATAATTAAGTTACAATCATGTCTCTTCATGGGTCACTTCTTTTTCGTACTGAATAATATATCACTATCGGAATGTATAACAGTTTGCTTATCAGTTTATCCATTGGTTGCTTCCTAAGTTTTGTGAGTTATGAATACAACTGTTATATAACTTCCTGTTGTTCCTGTTAGTCAGGGGTTGTAAGGAGAACAATTAAAATCAGGACATGGATTTTATAATATTATTTCACAATGGTCACTGTCTTAGTTACTTTTTACTCATCTCTGAGACAAAATACCTGATGCCCAAAGTTGGGAAAGGAAAGGTTTATTTCTTACAGTTTTTGGAGGTTTCAGTCCATACTCAGTTGGCTCCAGGGCAGGGTGGCATGGCAGGGCAGCAGTTCATGGCGGCTGCAAACAGCAAGCGGAAACCAGCAAGAGAGAGACACGCCTTCTTCCTGCCATTACATCACATCCTGGCTCCACCCCTAGGCTGGTGTAGCACTCATACCACCAATCCAAGCACTAGACAATGAAACAATCACAAATGCATAATGCAAATACATGAGGCCTGGGGGCCACCAACATAAACCATAACAGTCACCCAGAGTTAACACAAGAAAATGAAGGAAATCTATCCACAACACTAAAAACATAGAATATTTAGCCAAGGGCCCAAATCCCACAGCAATGTCCCACATGAATCCAGATGAAGACCCATAGCTCATGACAGTGCCTCCCATGAGTCCAACTAGAGGTCTAGACCCACAAGAAGGACTCACGCCAGTCTCTTTTATGGATCTATTCTGGGAAGGCCCAAAGGTCAGCAGTAGAAGCTAGGAAGTCTATGCCAGCGAGGTGAAGGAGCTATGCTGGTAGGTTGAGGGTTCTATGCCTGAGCTGAGAAGTCACACTCAAAACAAAGAGCAGGGCTCTCCTGAAAAGCACCACAGCCATCCTCAGCAACACAAAGGCCCCGAGCTCCTCCTCCGACAAGCACAGTCGAGTACATGCCAGGAAGCCAGTGTGATGAGTTCATCTTGGAGACCAAGCAACACACTTCTTTCCCTCTGAGCCAGGAAGCAATGCTCAATGTGAGGACCAGAGTTTCTCCAGGAGAACCAATGGCTCAAACAGCAACACATAGGAGAATCCACATTGCCTCGATGCTTCAACGCCTCACTTCTCCTTCTCCACGTTTCTATTTATGCCAGCAACTTTCCTCAGGTGAAACATCTACGCTCAGCACAATGGTAATTTAATTCAACTGGTGTTAAGTTGACCACCAGTTTCCAATCCATACACTTCCTACGCAGGAATTTTGTGAAGAGTGAGCTTTTTTTTTTTTTTAGTCAAAAACAATTCTTCATTTTCATAGTGGATTGAGTTTTGGAGATTAGTTTGATGTAGCAGCTAGAATAAAAATCTCTAAAAGAGGTAACCATTGATTATGTTGAGAAATTTTGCCTAAGTACCTTGGTTTTACATGGGGATCTTATTCTTACCAATTTGTCATTTATGCTCCAAGATAAAGAACAGTAGAAAATACATTTTGGCCTTTCACAAGGATTTTATGCTTGATTCTAGTGCTCAAAGATTTTGTTTAATTTTTTTTATTTTTAAGCCTGAAGGAGTATCAGGAGTCACATTCATCAGGATAAGGAGGTCTTAACCTTACAGCAGATATAAATCCTAAAGTGTCCCACGAAGTTTCATATTCACAAACATGCATCGAGTACTCACAGATTTCATCAAAGTTTTAAAGGTTATTATAGTGTCCAAAATTCAGAATCACTCTCATGAGTTTTGATCAAATCATAATCCGTAGAGTCACATAGTACTGTATCAAATGTGTATGTTTGTGTTTATTCTCTATGAAACACTATTTTTAAATTTTATTTGTTTGCTATTTATGCTCATTCCCAAAACAAATGGAAGTGAAGAGCTACTTGAAATGAGTTGTCTTTACTGATATGTCTTCAGCTTTCTTGGATGGATACCACAAAAATATACCCTTATAAATTATTTTTACATGAGCTGTATAAAAGTTCTTGAAAAATAGGGTTTCCTCATATTCTCTAAATCAAAGCTTGAGGGATGTTTAAGAGTTAAGAAACCTTATTTAAATACAGGAATTCTTAAATATTTTAAAATATACCAACTATGTAACTTTACATTTTTTTTTTTCATTTGGTCTCTAAAATCAAAGTCAAAATTTCATTCAAGTGTTACTTGTCTCTTTTTTTCATACTAACTATTCTATTCTATTTATAACTTTTAAAATTCTGATTATTTATTTTAAAAGGTAAAATATATTTTTGTGTCCTTAAGTCATTTATAAAATATGTATGTATGTACCATACGTGGTGGTACATGGCTGTAATTCCAGCTGCTGGAAAGGTTAACTCAGGAAGATTGCAGGTATGAACTCAAGATGAAGTTTAAGTCAGGAGCATGGCAGGTGTGGGCTTAACCTGCTCATACTAGCTCAAAATTAAAAAATTTAAAAGGAATGGAAATATATTTTAATGATTCAACATACATTAAAACAAGAAAAGAATAAAGAAGAAAACATATATAGGTATTAAATAAATACGTGATGTATGAAATATAACAGGCAACCTTGAATGTAATGCTTTTAAAATATTTAGACATTTGCAAATGTATCACATATAATTGCTGATTAGAAGTTAATAAATAGAATAGTTAGGCTGAATAATCTTCAAAATGTTTTCCAATCAGAAAATTCAGTGGTTTTGCAAATTATTCAATTAAAAGATGTATTATGAAAAATTTTAAAATAAAAGCAAACTATGTATAATTGTTTCTTGCACATAAAATGAAAAACTAATCTGTGCCCAATAAAGCACTTACTATTGGTCAAATTTTTCTAATTTTTTAATAATAATACTAAACAGTTTTTCATTTTGTTTTACATGTGAAATTGTTCAACTTCCATGAGAACTCAGCATAAGCAAAAATACATTAAGATATATCAGTTACCAAACAAAACATAAAGGTGTTGTGACCTTCAGTAGCATTTGTGATGTAATAAATGTAATTTATTTTGATAGCTGCTCTATAATAAAAAATATACACTCTCAGTATTGTCAGTCACTGCATTTGGCATTAAGGTGTAAGAATGAAAATCCTTGGACTCAACTCTCAAGTAATTCAATCTGGTAGGAAAGGCACATGTGAACAAGCACAGAGCTTGGTGATAAGGGCATCAATAAATGTCTTAAGCATATTACAGCAAGAGCAAGAGCAGAAACACAAGGTTACAAAGCACATAACTCTACCTACTGGAAGTTAGGTGAGGATGCAATGAAACAGGGATATATGAAGAAAACTGTGAGCAATGAAAATAAAGGTATTAGTTCTGTAACTATTTGCAATTTAAAACAATACAGCTGACATAGTTACCTTGCCAAACCTTTCAAATGCATAGATAGACATATTTGCTTTCTTAGAGGCATAGATTTAAAAGATTTTGAGAAATGCACATTTATAGCATCTATCTTTGGTAATGTCTCCAAACTAGCGATGAACCTCAAGGTACATTCTCAAATGTCGGTAGCCCCTGTAATAGGCTCTTCGATAACTTGCTCCCTTGTGTCTGATAATATGCCTTGAAAACAATGCCCTTTAGGGTTCAGTGGAGCATGAAATAGTCTCTGCAGAAGTACCTTTGGTGCCAGTACCCAGACAGACATTTATTCTGGCTGTCAGCTGGAAGAACTTGGAAGAAATGAAGCACATTTATTATGTACCGTTATATTCTGACTAGATAATCCTTTTTAGTTGGAGGCACTGTAAAAGCAAGTGCAGATTACTGTTGGAAAAATAGTAAAAAATAAAATTTGGTTGAGCTGTAACAGTTTTGCTTCCAATTTCACAGCTGGATAATTTTCTTTATAAACTTCTACGAAAAGTTTTTCTGGCAATGGGCATATTATTAAATAAACAATTTATAATATAGTAAAGTCAAATGAATAGATGGACATTTTATATTTTCAAAATGCAATATTTTTATCTTTTAAATATTCAGTGGTTCGCCTAAGTAACTTAGTAAGGACTTGCATTAGTATTAGGATGCAATGCAGTTATAGATAATTTTTTATATTTTAGAAAATGTTAAATAAACATCCTTAGTGTTTGTAGTTGTGAAAAATAAGTTCTACTGATCTTTAATATTCTGACATATCATACATTTTAATGATGTATATTATTTAGTTATAATCTTTAAAAATATGAGAAATGTGTTTAAAAAGCAAACACAAGAGGAGTAAAATAAAAATTTTTTTTTTAGAAAACAGAGCAACAATCTGCCTTAATGGCTACTATTTAGATTTTTAAAACCCCACACATTTATCTGTATTTTGAATTATAATTATAACTTTTTTTTTTTTTTTTTTGGTACTGGGGATCGAACTCACGACCTCGCGCTTGCCAGGCAGGCGCTTAAGCCACTGAGCTAAATCCCTGGCCCCTATAATTATAACTTAAGATATTTTTCCAACATTTCTAATCAGAAGTCTACTTCTTTTAAATGAGTCATTCATGCTCAGCATTTTGTCATCTCCTTTGTGATTGAAAGCCCTTTGAAATCTCACTCAGTTCTGCTTTTTTCACAGCCACTGGTGGAATAGGAACAGAACTTAGAATGGTTTCCAAGCGTTCTGATGTGTAGTGAGATGGATATTTCCACCTAATGCTTCCGCTGTCTTCATAACAACCATCTCAGACCACGTCTCAAGTTACAGTAGTGTAAACTCACTTGTCTATTGGGATAACTCCAATGACATTTGAGAACACATCCAAATATTGTATGTTAGATATTATGATCAATAGACAAATGATCACGATATGTAAAAGAACATTTTTGTTCAATTACTTTTTGCTACCATACTTTGGAAAATGACTTGATGCATGTTCAAAAGATATGGGGTACTCTAGCTTGGAATACATGCAACATGATGCATTGAATATTTATGTTGATGTCTTCAGACTGTATCTCATTAAAATCATTTGTCAAAGAAGCTTATGTTGACAAGCATATACCTTGACCTAGGAAAATAAAAATAGAATATGACTTAAACTCAAGAAGTTTCTTCAATGTCATTTCTGAATCCTCTCAAGTTCTCTTCAATTCCAAGAGTGGCCACTCTGATGGCTTAGAAAATAGATGTACACGGTTCATCCACTGAGTACTGGAAATGATTTATTCAGTTCACAATGACTTCCCTAGTCAATGCCACAGAATCCACTGAAATATACCAAGTAACTGATTTTCTGTTTCATAAATAGTCAAAAATTATTGGTGGATTAAGACTTTTGAATTAAATAATGGACAATTATACTCAATTATATCAATTCATATATATGCATTTTTGTTGATTTGTACAAGCTCACAAATAAAATACAAGCATTTTAGAAAGATATTCCATCAAGTTTAAGATACTACAGGTATTTTTATCTACCACTATGTTATTTTAAAATAAATAATAATGTAATACTTTTGTACTTAAAATTTAAAGTCTATGCTATCAGAAAGAGATGTTTACAATTCATTTAGACAAATATTTAAAAAATCATATACAATTTGCCATGTGTATACATTTTTATTTTTTTCCATAAAAATCAACACAAATATAATAATTTAAGAAAAAATAGATTTAGTTTCACAGTTGTGAAAATCAGTCATCCAGCTTAGGTAGAATTGTGCTGTGTTGGGGTCTAGGGAAGATCTGATGTCCCACCTTTTCTAGTTTCTAGAGGGCCCTGCACTGGTTGACTTATGGCCTTTTCCTCTCTCTCCAATAACAGCAGCAGAGTAACCTCGTATTATTCCTCCTTCTCTTCCCCCATCTTTCTCCCGCTGAGTCCTACCCCTTCTCTCCTTTTTCCCCACTCATCTCTCTTCCTCACTCTCATGGCTGTTAACACGAGAACATCAGTGTCTCTGATTGACCTCCTTGGCCTTCTGATAAGAACGCTTGTGATAACATTGGACCTACAGGACAGTCGACGATAACCCTTCCATCTCAAAATCCTGAACGTAATTATATTTTAAAAAGCTGCCCCGGAAGGATCTGGATCTCTAGTGCAGCCCTCCTGTGCCTGCAATAAAAGTATTTTTCTTTTCTTTTCTTTTTTTAATTTTAAGCATTATTGTTGTGCAGATGATATATTCATGTTTTTGGGAATTGAGATGTTACTTTTTTATCTGACAACATATATGAAAAATATAAATTTATAGGTAAAATTAATTACTTATGGTCTTTAAAGTTTCATACCTGCCGCCAACTTAGAAATGCTTACTACTAAATACGTAAAATATATTAAAGAAAATACAAAATTAAATATATAGTGCAACAAAATATTCCAGTGTGAACACATGATGAAAATAAAAGTAGAATATGACTTAGACTCAAGAAATTTCTTTCATATTATCTCTGAATTCCTTCTTGTTCCCTTCATCCCAAGATTGGCCACTCTGCTGGCTTATGAAGCAGTTTTCTAGCTTTTTCTATTTTGAACATTATAGTAACTAATATGGCAACATTGTGTGTGTGTGTGTTTGTGTGTGTGTGTATGTGTGTGTGCATATGCATAGCTTCTTTGGTTAGCATTATTTTTTTGAAATTAATGCATTTATTGTGTGAACTATACTGAGTTGATTTTCCTGATTGTATAACACTTCATTGATAGCCTATTCTGTAAATTATTTGTCCATTCCATAGGTAACAGACATTTTGCTTATTTCCACTTTGAGAAAATACCTTAAATACTGCTTATTTGAATAGTCAGTTACATATATCTCAGAGTAGATTGTACATGTCCCTGTTAGTTACATATGTGGTAGTGAAACAGTGCAGTCATCAGCTATATTCAACTTTAGGTAACTTTGCCATGCGAATTTTTAAGATTAAAGTATTTTTCATGTCATAGGCAATGCATGAAAGTTGTAGTTGCTTGCTTTGCATCTTGGCCGATAGTTTTACTATTAGTCTTTCTCACTTCAAGCCTTCTGGCCTATGTGTAATAATATTTTGCCTTAAGCTGTTGCTACATTTTCAATTGGTATTTTCCTGATTACTAAGAAGGATGAACATATGTGCATATTTACAGTGTGTACTGGTCTTTAGTTAGCTTCTTTTGTGAAGTATCTACTCAGGAGTTCCAATTTTTATACTTGTCTTACTTTAGTTTGTAGAAGTTCTTTATATATTCAAATGTTAACTTTTAGTTAGTGGTGTATGAGGAAAGCATCTTGCCCCATCATGTGGCCTGATTTTTTCACACTCATACACTCATTTATATACTGATACTCTAAGCCTTTTTATTATGAGAGTGAACTGTTTCAATATCTAATTCAAATATCTTTATCTTAAATTAATAAATCCAAAATCTATGACTTCCTCAAGAAATGTTATTCTTTTCACATTTTCATAGGACTACATTATGACTAAAATTGATTTTATCTATTGTGGGATCAAGATATTCATATTGAGCTTTAATCAGTCCTGCAGCATTTATTCTAACTCATTAAAATAATTTAGCCTTCTAGTTATTTCATTCTTCATTAACTTCATCTTAAAATATTTTGTGAAAGAAATAAATATGATATTTTGTCCACTAAGGGTTTATATGTGTTTACTAGGAATTTTTTGAAAAATATATTTTAATATTTCTTTCCATTGCAACTTTTTAAAACAATTTCTATTTTTTGTCACTCTTAGAATCTTATTCCTCAATTCATTTCTCTATTCAAAGATATTAATGACTGGGGACTTTGTGTCTCTGTAGTGTCCCTGTATATCAGAGAGCATCAGCAATGTGTTATTTCTTCTATAACTTCTACTTTTCTCTGTCCAAACTATTGACAGTGGTTATGCATGCCTGCCTTGTAGTACAAGGTAATATTAAATACAAGATGCTATGTGGTATACTGAAATTGTAAGACAGGTCTGCTTTGAGACATTAAATATGAGAAAAAGCTATTTCATAAAATTGCTAAAATTGATAATATAGAACATAAATATTCTTTTTTATCCTACTCATTAACAACATTCTGCATGAAACACTTACTGGTCAGTCTTCTCATCCTGTATACTTTCTTTAGCACTTGAATATTTTTTCACTAATTGATATAAAATGTATGCTTTATGTATCCTTTTATAATCTGTTTATTTTGATTGGATAATTTTTAGAGCTCTTTTATGTAATTATATATTTATAGCTAAAATTTGCCTTTAAACTGTAAGTGTAGTTACTTGTCTAAATAAAGGCATGATCAAAAGTATGGTGAATGTTTAAATATGAAAGTGTATTATATAAAAGACACATTTCCATGACAGTCTCTCAAAATACTCCCCCTTACTTGGAGACACTTATCTCATCAATCTTGACATTTTCCAAAGCATTTCTAGAGTCTTCTTTCATGAGGAACTTTAGTTGCTCTCTTAGCTGCTTTTGTGCCTGAATCAATTAGAAATGTCTATCTTTCATGAGCCTTTGCCTTTGGGAAAGAGCCAGCAGTTCCATGGTACTGAAGACAGTTGAAAAGGTAGATGATGACACATCATAAGGTTTTTAGGAGCCTGTCATTGCATAGGATCTGGCAGCAGCATTGTCATGTAATTTTGATTACTTGTAAAGACACTCAGGAATGAAGAATTCCAAAATTAGTTCAGAAAATGGCAAGAATGATGAGATAATCGTGTATTAGGTGAAGTGTACTGTTTTCAGGGCAGTTAATGGCATTGTGACTTTTACAGTAATAATTTTTCAAAAAATTTAAACCTTCACTGAAACTTTTGATAGCACCTCATACGTTTATATACATTTAAGTTTTCATGATGTGCATTCTCTACTTCATATTTGTAACATTTTGTACAAAGGAGAGTTTCAGTTATCTTACTGCATGAAATAGATAGAATGTGCTGCTAGAAAGTTGTTTGTGGGCTCAGCAAAGAAGCAGGCAGCAACTCAAGGATGTAGGAAAGACATAAGAATTTGAATGGCCATAAGGCAGGGAGTGAGTTAATCACTTTCCCACTGAATATTACCCCTCTCTTCAAATCTCACACTGAGAGAGCTCCAGAGGAGGTCTCCCCTGTTCTCCTTCAAGGACGGATTAGGAAACTTCTAAAGCTAAAGATAATGGAAGAATTCCATTATTTTTCTCAGAGTCCAGCAATCAGTAACACCCTTGAGGGAAGGGAATCATTGTCTATTTCAAGGATTGTCATCTTTTGTTGTTTTATCAGCAGAGGACTTTTTGTTTCTTAAAGCAGTAATAGCGATAGCAATATTTCAAGTTCACTTTTTCAGAACCCACCTACTTCCAATAAGGAAGTGAACTCTATGTTCCATACCCATAAATTTTGCCAGTGTTGTACTGTGTGACCATTCTGAGAAATAAAATATAATAGAAGTGATGCTGCATAATTTTTAAAGCTATATGTAAAAACAAAAGGTATTTCTTGCTCTTATAGTTCCCCCTGGACCACAGCCATTGCACTGTGAGAAAGCCCGTAGGAATCCACAGATAGCCACATGGAGATACTCACTTGAGAAGGAAAGGAGGCCTACAGTGAAGGTCATAATAAACTCCCTGAAAAATGTGCAAATGAAACTTCAGATGATTCCAGTCCAGTTTTTGGGTAGTGTAGATGAAAGCGCCGATGCCATCATGGAAACATAAGCCCCCTTCCTCATGTATGTGAGTAAGTATAGCATCACAAACTTGTAGATCATTTGTTTCTGAGTCATAGTATCTGTAGTGTGTAGCTCTGTCCTCAGAATTAATTTAAGTTTTTGGACCTGGAAGCTTATGATTTATTATTGTCAATACATTCATTTTTTAGTTTGCTAACTTTCTAATAAAATGTTCTATACTTTTAAAGACATCTAATTAAGAAAAATGTCATTTTTGAAATATAATAAATGTTATTAATTACGTTTCATAAGAGATAAATGTGAGCTATGCTACTTGTAAAAAGTACTTCCATTAAAAATGGAAAAATAAATTCAAAAGACTTGACTTCTAAATTTTTTCCTTAGAGAAAATCTTAAGAATATTTTGAGAAAAGAACTACTCAATTTTAAGAGATGGTTCATTCCATCCGTTCTTTCATTTTTTTCTTCCAAAATTTTCTGAAATAATTAGGCATTATACTTTGTTATTGGGACACAAACAATGAACTCTAAAACATTTATTTTAGCAAGAGATACATTTTTCAAACTAAGGAAATGTCAAACATTCAAAGGAAAATATCACTGGGGGAATTGTGTGGAGAAAGAGACAGGAATTGTTAAATCAGGATGTCTACAAACCAGAACACATCATTTCATAATCTGTGTGTATGTGCATGTATGTATATGCTCGTGGTGTTTGTGTTTAAATAATATTAGCTTTGAATGTAGTTTAAATAATTCAAATTTTAAAAGGGATAGGAAATACAACATTTTCCTCCCTTTTGGCTTAAAAATATCTTAATCTACTGGGAGAATAAAACAAAATGAGGCAACCAACAACAATAAAACAGAACTACATCTGAAACAATGCATTTGATCTCATCTCCTGAGTACTGAAGCATTGTAGGGGACCCCAGAGGAAAGAAACCACCAGAGTCAGGTTCAGTGTGTGGTAGAATTCCTACAGCAACATTTGATCCCAGAAGCAGATTATGTGTCTAAAAAATAAGGTCATTGTATTATATTGGTTTCCTCAAATGAAAGCTTTAAATATGCAGCTTTTTTTTTGTACTGGGAATCAAACTCAGGACCTCGTGCTTACCAGGAAGGTGCTATGTGGCTGAGGTATACCCTGACCCTTGTGTAGCCATTGTTTTGAAATGGTGTTCAAATCAAAAGTTGATACAACATAATATATAATGATGATTAAGTTATTTCCTTGAAAACCAAAGACATTCTTTTGTTAGTCAGGAACAATATGTTTAGTCTTTGCTGCAGAAGATTTCCCCTTCAGCATGGTATGTGGGATGCATTCACAAACTTTCCTCAAAATAACAGACATAACATAATTAAACCATGACTCAAGGCTTAATTTGAAACAAGTAAGGAAAAATCTGAAGACCACAAAATAAATAGAATTCAGGATTGACTTCACGGAGCCTGTTTCTGAAAGGGAAAGAGACTGAGACAGGCTACATGTATGTTTACTAACAATGGAATCTGGAATCATTTTGCCAACTGTGATCACGTGGTTTAGTTGTGGCTCTATGAATTATGGACATACAAAAAAACTTCTATGGGCACATAGGAAAGCACATAGTTGGCCATCAAATATTCAGATATCAAAAGAGAAACAAGGGAAAACAGTTGACAAAAGGAAATAAGAATACTATCTCACAAAACTGATGGAAGTCACAATAAAATATTTTACCTTCAAATAAAGCTAAGATATTCAAAGATACAAGACCCTAAATTAAAAATAAGGTAATATACTAAAATGTCCAAGTCACATGAAAACTCATAGAGAATGATTGTTTTATGTCTATTAAGCTATACAAAAGAATTCCACAGATGAGTGTATTTGTGACAAAAATGTAGTAAAAAGACAAAAACAATTTGAATGATTACATTAGAATGATTATAAGGATATTTTCTATATAGAAAAATTAAGGGAATTAGGAATAAGATTAAATCAAAATTTCATACATGTACATATCCATAAATATATATGTATGTATATATACGTATTTAAATATTAGATAATTTATAATGAGCAGAAATTTATGAGAGGTGATGTTTGTTCTCCCATATTATTATATATTTTTTATTATTGCTTTTCTATTAATTTTTTGAAATGAAAAGAAAAATGTACTATACCAAAATGGTATTCATCTCAGGATGATAGTCTCACTTCAATATAAAGGTGTTTGTTAACACATTAATCAATGCTTAAATCAATGATATTATTTCCATATTTAGCAAAAAGGTTTTTAATGAAACTGGACTTGGTTCTGACAAAAAGTTCCTAATCAACCAGGAAGATATGGATACTTAAATGAGAAGCATAAATTAGCATCTTAATTATAAATGAATTTGTAGAAATTTTTCATTTATTGTCAAGAATAAAACAAGAGTTCTCCTTCTCACCAATTTTATTTAATGTTGGTCTGTTACCGTTAAGACTTCAGGAGAAAAGGAAAAAGAATGATTGCAAATATACAGTTTCTTAGTAGTTTAGATTTTATGAATTTATACTGGAAAACTTCCACAAATCAATGCTGTATGAACAGTTGAAGAATTAATAATTCTCTATAATAGTAATACAAAAATACGCCTATTCAACTAAGCAAAATCTCTGAGAAATTTCTCCTATAAAAAAGTGACTCTTTTTAATACCAAATTTCTCTCTGTCACATATTCAGAACTAAAATGATGAGGACTGAGAACCTACCTTTTCATTCACTGAAATGCACCCTGTTACTATCCTTGTACTAGGCTTAGAGTATGAGAAGAAAAAGAAAGAAAAGAAGAAAGAGACAGAGAGAGAGAGAGAGAGAGAGAGAGAGAGAGAGAAGGAGGGAGATTACTTAAACATGATCTTATCATTGTTTCATACTTATGTATGTAATTAATTTACTTAAATCCACTACATAAAGAACTTCTTTAAATAATTTCCTCTCTAAATTAGCCTCATATATTTCTATGTCATTCATTTTCTTCAGGGCTATAAAGTTTAGGATTTTTTAATTTTCCTCATCAATGACTTCTTGATAAACAGATATATGTTTCTTACACATATATTTATAGTTTTTATTCCTTTTTCTTCCTATTCCTTTAACTAATTTTTTCCTTAAGCAATGTTGGTGACTGCTAGACATCTGAGGTCGTACGTTTGACATACTTTACAGTCCTGATGTATTTATCCCTCTGGGTGATTCTCACTCTGCATGAAAGCAGAGGCTGGGTGCTCTTTGAGCAGCCAGTAGCCTGCGGTAGCCTGGTTTACTTCAGTTCCTTTACAGGAGGTAGAAGGAGAGTGAATCACTCTTCCCTCAGATGTGATTTGTTTTAGGCAAAGCCGTCACCTAAATATTAGAATCAGTGAGGGACGTCGGTATTGCTGAGTGGTTATCGCACCATAGGGTTTTTTGCTTGC